>ML269131.1:0-32063 GCA_005239495.1 Nicotiana undulata
CTGGTCCAACTGGGACTGCCGGAACTGGGACCTCCTCGTCAGACTCGACCTGAGAGTCCTCCATTGGGGCTTCTGCTCTAGGTTGAGCCCTGCCCCGGCCTCGTCCTCTAGCACGACCTCGTCCTCGACCTCGACCCCTCGTAGGAGCTGTAGCAGGAGTGTCGGGCTGCTGAGCGGAACCAAAGAAAGCACGCGTCCTCGCCATCTGCGAGAGAGTAGAATGGAAACTCAATCAGTACTCAGAATGTATATCGCACGACAGAGAATGAAGAGATGTGGAGTTATCCTAACTTTGCAGCCTTTGGGGGATAAATACAGACGTCTCCTTACCGATCCCTCAGACTCTACCAAGTTTGTCCGTGAGTTGTGAGACCTAAGCAACCTAGAGCTCTGATACCAACTTGTCACGACCCGAAATCCCACCTTCAGGCCGTGACTGCGTCTAACGTTGAACCCGCTAGACAAGCCAACATGCACAAATAATCTAACATTTGCAACCCAATTCAACAGTAGTAAAAGAAATACCTTTAAATATCTTAATAGAAATAACGAAACACTTTAGAATTTTAACAGCGGAAGTGTAATGAAAATTCGAAATGCAAAGTGAAATAATAAAATACATAACGTCGCATACCCAAAACCGGGGTGTCACAACTCACGAACTGTCTAAACAGAGTGCTAAATACATAGTCTGAAAAGAAAATACATCATTGTCTTGAAACTGGGNAATTCTACAGCAGGTAACATGGATAATTCAAGGCAAGAGATAAGCATACAAGTAAGGGATACAGGAGCAGTAAAGGGGAACAAGTGAAATGAAGCAGTTAAACTGACATATAGAAGTAAACACGGGAGGCAATTTAACACAATAACTAACAAAACAAGTACAAATACCAAAAATGTAAATAATGGGACGGCATCACCCTTCGTGCTTTTACTCTCTTCCTCACAATGCAATGTACAATGTAAGGAAATATAAATCATGGCACGACATTAACCTTCGTGCTTATAATCAATGCAAATCGTGGCAAGACATTAACCTTCGTGCTTATAATCATTATGAGTCATGGAACGGCATCACCCTTCGTGCTTTACACTCTTCCTCACTATGCAATGTAATCAAATATCATGGCACGACATCACCCTTCGTGCTTTACACTCTTCCTCACTATGCAATGTAATCAAATATCATGGCACGACATCACCCTTCGTGCCTTACACTCTCCCTCACCAAACAATGACAGATATAATGGCAAGGAGTACAACATAGTGGAAATACATTTCAACATCACCCGGCAAGGGGAAAACATCAATCAATATCACAACAATTGCCCGGCAAGGGTCTCAGCTATAACCAATCACCTTAATTGTATACTTAACACTTGGATTCTCAATCGTATAAACACTTCTTAAGCTCAACAACCAATACTTTCAACAAGAATAGTTTACCAAGTAGAGACAACCTCATAATATGATAAACATGGGAGAAATACTACAATTTCTATCAAAATAGACTCACGGGCATGCTGGACACACATTGCATAGGTACTGTCACCTCACCTATGCAATGAACATGATAATCACTTAGCACATAGCAAATAATACCTATTCCCTCACAAAAGTTAGGCAAGACACTTACCTCGGGTCCAAAGTATAACAATCAACCCTCTAAGACCGTCTTTCCTTTATAATCCGACTCCGAAACAACGATATCTAGGCATAATTAATTCTAGTGTTTGTTGAAGAAGAATGGAAGAAAACGGAGTTAAGTACACATACCTATGAAGCTATGGAGGAAAAGTTCTTCAAAATTCGTCTAGGGGGGTTGGGGAAGAAGAAAGGTTGTGTAAAATGGGAGAAATCCCGAAATAGTTCTGTTTTTGGGTTATTAAAATCAATGGAGAGATTTACCCTTCGCGTTCGCGGGCCACTGGCTGCGTTCGCGAAGGGTTGACAGCTGGAACCTATGCGTTCGCGGAGCTAGGGCCGCGTTCGCGTAGATCTGACTCCCTAACCTTCCGCGTTCGCGAGACTCTGTCCGCGTTCGCAAAGAACAAACCTACGTGACCCCAGACCCCACCCTATAACACTACGCGTTCACGAGAGGGGCGTCGCGTTCGCGTAGAGCAGTACCCCCATAGCTCCGCGTTCACGACCGTACCCCTGCGTTCGCGTACAACAAAAGCCCAAGCCACACTATTTACCCTTCGCGTTCGCAAGCCCTTGGCCGCGTTCGCGAAGGGTATTACACCAGACATCAGAAACAGGCCAAGAACACCAGATATTTAGAACTTTTCACACCCCGTTGGCTACCCGGAACTCACCCGAGCCCTCGGGTCTCAAAACCAAAAACACACACGACTCCCAACACATCCTATAGACTTATTCAAGCATTTAAATCATCAAAATATCATCAAAAACAAGGAATTAAACCTCAAAACTTATAGAAATTTCTTAAAACTTCATAAGGCTTAATTATTCCGATTTTAATCCGAATCACGTCATTTCAAGTCCGTTTTACACCAAATTTCACAGATAACTCACATAACATATAATAAACCCGTTCCGGGCTCGGCAACCATAATACAGGCCCGGTAACATGGTTTTCACATAATTATTCATTTTCAAAAACCTTTATTATTTTCAGAAAATAATTTTCTTTAAAAATTTATTTCTTGGGCTTGGGAGCTCGGAATTCGATTCCGGGCATACGCCAAAGTCCCATATTTTCTTACGGACCCTCCGGGACTGTCAAAACAGGGGTCCGGGTCCGTTTACCAAAAATGTTGACCAAAGTCAACTTTATTCAATTAATTATTCCAAAAATTTCATTTTTATCAAATTTTCACATAGAAGCTTCCCGGCTACATGCCCGGGCTGTGCACGCATATCGATGTGAGATTAACGGAGGCTTTCGGGGCCTCGGAACACAAATTTAGCTAAAGTTACTTAGGATGACCTTTTGGGTCATCACACTTACATTCCAAATAATGAAGTTAATTGGGCGATTCATGAGAAAGGTTGTTGGTGTGAGCTGTCCCTGGTTCTCCTCCAGCCTTAGAGGTGGATCTCCCTCATTGTTGGGTTGAGTACTATTGCAACCAAGAATTCTTTTGTAATTTTAGTCTCTTATCTATCACATTATACCCCCCACACACTTTGTTGTTCGTCGCTGTTTTGCGCTACTAGGCCATGCGCGAGCCTGGTTTTCATGAGTGCTCTGGAAAATTTTTGCCATAAATTTCATACGAGCGGCCCCACTCCACAATCATATAGATCCATTCATCAAGTGTATTCTGCCGCCAATACACCACCTATAAAAGGCTATGAATTCTTGGATTAAGTGTTTAATAACTCAGTCTCACAGTCCTTGTAGTCTTGCACTATATACACACACCATAGGCAGATACATAATTTGACAGTGCATATTTGATCAACTAATGACTTGTTATTACCCATATGAACCTACTTCATGGAATCTCCAATCACATAGGTTGGATTACCATCATTGTTGATACATCTCAAATCGGCGAAAGTCTCAACCCCTCGATGTTTCACTTATAAGTCAAAGGATTCATGCTAATAAGGTATGTAGACATATTATAATTTCTACTCTTTCTAATGAATTGTTCGATGTCTACGTTTCCTACAAGGAGGCAAAAGAAAATTGGGAGTTAATGATCACAAAGTACATTGCTGAAGACGCTACCAAACAAAAATTTGTAATTGGAAACTACTACAAGTGGGAGATGATAGAGGACAAGGACATAACTGCACAAATCAACGAATATCACAAGTTGATTGAATATCTCAAGTATGAAGATATCTATGCCTGAACACTTTGTTGCTGGTATGCTTATAGAAAAACTTCCCAAATCCTGGAGTGACTACAAACAACAATTGAAACACAAACACAAGTAGTTTTCCGCTGAAGGACTTGGTCAAGCACATTATTATTGAAAATACCAACCGCAAGCAAGTTGTTGCTAACAAAGGAAAGGAAATTACAAGAGCCAACCTTGTGGAGGACAATAAGCGACAGAACAAATCAAACAACATATACGATAAAATAAATGGTTATAAGCCCAAAACCAACAATCAAACCTTCAAGAAAAACGACATTTGCTTTGTGTGTGGAAAACCTGACCACCATGCTGCTCAATGTCGGAAAATGGCTGGGAATGACAATTCCGCTAAGGCTAAAGTAAATTTACCTAAAGCCAAAGCGGATGACATAATTGCAGCATATAGATTTTTAGAAGTCAAAAGTGATGTGCTTGAACACAACTATTGTTGAAACAAAAAATACTGAATATTTTGAAAATATTTTTCCTTTAAAATTTGAAAATATTTCTGATGCTCCTATTATTCCAAGTGATTGTATTACTCATGTTACTATTATTCAAAATGATTTTGAAAGTGAGGAATTAAGAAGAAGCAAAAGATCAAGGAAAGAGAAATCTTTTGGTAATGATTTTTATAATTATCTTGTAGATAATGACCCTTTGGCATATTCTGATGCAATTTCATCGTTTGATGCATTATTTTGAAACGAAGTTATGATGTAGAAATAAATTCAATTTTACAAACTAAAACTTTAATTTTAGTTGACTTACCTCCGGGAGCTAAACCCATTAGTTGTAAATAGATTTTTAAGAAAAAAGGTCAATACGGATGGTTCCATTGATAAATACAAAGCTAGACTTGTTCTAAAAGGTTTTACCCTAAAGAAAAATATTGATTATTTTGATACTTATGCTCATGTAACTAGAATTTCCTTAATTCGTGTTTTACTTTATCTTGTATAGTAAATTATTCACTCTTTCATTCTCATATAGTTAGCAAAGAACTTATATGATTTGGGTATAGAAATTAATCCTCAATTGGGTATAGATTAATTCCACGTTGTTATTATGGAGAATGACGCTACTAATGTTGCTGTTGATGCTACTACACATGTTGCACCCACTGTTTTTGTTGCAGTTCTATCACCGCCAAACACTTTCCTGATGTTTTGAAAATTGAGGTTTTTTGTGGAGATAATTTTAAGCGCTAGCAGGAACACGCGTATTCGGTTTTGGATATGCATGGAGTTACTTTCGCTCTTACTGATCCTACGCCAATCGAAGCATCTTCCATTCAGATGGACCAATAGATTCATGGTGGTAGACAAATTGACTATAAATTTCATCGGAAAAATCATTTAGTCCAAATAAATTTAAACACATTATCTTAGGGTTCTCAATATTTTAAAAACGAATAATCGAGGATCGTACCTTTACTTTCTCTGAAAAAAATAGATAGATGAAGAATATTTATACCGCCAGGTGAAATTTGAAAAATGATCTTGACAATTCATTAGTGGTGTATAATTGTGGACTCCTCATCCACAAAGAATACCAATCATCTTCTCGTGGCAGTGAAAAAATAATAGAAACAATTTTGTGCAGCAGGTGTAGTAGCATCAATAATAATAGTTCGCCCACACTGTGATATATAAAATTAGGCGTGTCCCCTAGGATTCAACAAGCTCTTCCAGTTATTAAACTGGGAATTAAACTAGCACAAAACTCAAGAAAGAAACCCAGCATATAAGAGGAAAAGATGATTCAGAAGTTGTATTGGAAAGTTATGTTGTCTTTTGCTGTCCAAAGACCATGTTTATAGACATTGCTCCAACGACTAGGTAACAACTAGTTTGACTCTATTAATTGTGAAATAACTTACTAATAAGTAAATATAATGATTTTTCAAAAAGAAAAGATTTTCCAAGTCAAGATGAACATTACCTTTTGAGATATTACTAAGTTTCCAACAATCCCCCATATATTGTAAAAGGGATATAAAAAATAAATAGTAAATAAAACACGAAATAGAGTATAATTTGCTGGGTTTTGGGTATAATGAAATTCATCTGGTGTCTTATAGACTATGAACCATATATAGACAAGCAAGAACTAGGCTAAATATCACTAACCCAATCACAAACAAGCCCTAAATTAAACACCCACAATAGGGTTGGGTCACAATCCTAGCTAGAAATTTAGCTACTCATGAAAAATACAAATATTAAAGAAGAAATAAAGATAGAATCCATAATATTTAGTTATGGGATGAAAATCTAGTACAAAATTACTTAAAGCAGTAAAGAAAAACGGAACAGGTACTCTTACAAAACCAAACTTCACCTAAAAATGACAAAAAGTCATATTATACTAAGGTGAAAGTATCTGACAAAAATGCCTCTGCGGAGGTTGTGCGGTCGCATAATTCTGAGTGTGGTGCGCACTTTGAGCTTGACTGGTCAACTGAACCTTCTGCGGCTGATAAGTATATATTATGTATGTTTTTAGGAATATATTATATTAAATAAACAAATATTTTATTTATGGATATTACTTTTTGTTCAATATTTGTACAAATTATTAATAAATGTTACAGGAAAAGAAAAGACATGAAAAAAAGGAGAAGAAAGAAAAGTGTTCAAACAGAGATAGCAAAATGTCAAAGGATGGCATCTCCAATCCAAGGATGTCATACTCAGTTCTAAGGATGTCATCCGTGGAAAGAAGCACGTAGAAGAAATTGATTCAAGAGCTAGGGATGTCATCCCCAATCCAAAGATGACATTCCTGAGAAGTTTACGGGCATAATTTCCTATAAATAGGCATGACTTTTCAGTGGAAGGACAACAATTCCTGTGCAGAGAACACTAACTCTAATATTGACTTTGTTTTAGTTATATATTTCTTTTATTGTAGGAATAGTATGTTTCTATTTTATCTTTTCTCCATAATGGAGTAATTTTCTTTGGTTGGGATACTAGATGAAGCTATAAAAGTGTTATAATAGTTATCTTAATTTTATTATCTTCTTATGTTGAGATTTTCTCTTTATCATCATTATACACCAAGGTATTTGATGATTATTTCTATTATTTGATATAATTATATCACTTACTTAAATCTTTATCTTGTTATTTTGTTTCTTATTCGGGAGAAGAGAAAGAATTAAACAAGTTTATTGATTTAGGAAAGGCTAATCGAAAGAGGCTTTTTCTCCCTTGGTGCACTCAACTAAGATAATTCTTGTTTGAAGACATTACTTTAATTGGTTAACTACACTAATCGAAAGAGGTGTTATTCGTCAATTATTGTTTAATGTCACTGCCTGTCAATAAATTAATAACATTAAGTGTGAGCGGTGCTATTTATATATTGTTGTTAAGTGGAGTGATGTCTTAGAAATAAGTGGTCATTCTTTAAACAAGGTCTTTGTTTCACTGTTAATCGATTGATTACACTAATCGAAAGAGGTGTTATTAATTGGTTACTTTTATGTGATTTGGTTGAATTAGAAATAAGCAATCATTTCATTAAACAAGGAAATAAGTAATAGAATTTTTATCTTATTATAATGATTTTATATTGCTGATTCAAAGTATTCCAACCTCTATTTTATTTTCGAAAAAAACAAAAAATATTTATTGCTTTTATTTTAAAATTTTAAGAGCAACCCTTTTCATCAATTTGGTTCTCTCAAATAGTGACAAAGACAATACAAATATGTAGCCTAGGTGGTTCCAATCTCTGTGGGACGATATCTTAAACTTTACTATAATTTGACAGAGTTCTAGCAGAAAAATCATATACGCCCAGAGCTTGTCAGCGGCCGCACAAAATTGGGATGCGGCCGCACTTCATCAAGTTGTGCCGCACAATATTCATGCGGTCCGCACATCTTCAAATCACGGTTCTCTAAATCTACTCTTATGCGGTCCGCATATAAGTGAATGCGGCCGCACACTGGCTTCTGTGGCCGCACAATAATTATGCGGTCCGCACTCCTCAATTGCTCAAAATTTTCAAGTCATTGAACCTATCTTTTGATGCCGCACCAAAATTATGCGGTCCGCATACTCTAAAGCTACTTTGACAGGGATCCTTCCTTATTTGCGGCCGCACACAGTATTGTGCGGTCCGCACTCTTAGCACTTTTGCCCTATTTTTGTCATTGTCCAACTTTGACACCTTTTTGAGTTGATTCACTCTTTTGTCTTGTTTCTCAATATTCCCACAAGAAATCTCATTTCATTAGTTCTCGGGATACCTTTAAGCATTTTTAGCTAAAACACAAGTAAAAGAGAGCATAAGAGGTCAAAATTCCTACTTATCAACTCCCCCAAACTTAAGCTTTTGCTTGTCCTCATGCAACTAAGGAAATTCCCACCTCCATTAGAAAAAGAGATATTTCAACTGGCCTAAGTTGAGTCAAAACAAAAATCAATTGGGACCAACAATTACCCACACACTCATGAATCATTAACAAGCCTATGATTTGACAGTTGAGGCACAAATGGCTCTAATGCGACACTTAAGCATCAAAGGTTGACTTTGTTCATCAAGGAAGCTCACACTTTCGTGCAAGTCACTGTGGATCCCAAACTCCTCCTCCTATACTCTCCGGAAGCTCATCTCACTCACGAATGAAGAGTTCAAAATAATGACTCGAGGAAGATTCGCTCATCACTCTCAAAAGAATGTCACAAGCCCGGCCCTAAGTACCATATGCTTTCCCCTCATGTAGATCACCACTAATGTAAGTTTGGTTGGTTCGAAATCACGTAGGGTTTTTTCGGCATGTAATGAAGGCTTTTGGATTAAGGAGGGTAATACCGGATTGAAATCGGTTCATATTTCCTTTAGCACTTCATATTCTCTTGTTGGCTCTTGCTTTGCCGACTCTTTGAGTCATTTTATTTTCCCTTACGGGGACTAGAGAGACTTGACATATACTCTTTCTTTTCCATGCTATTCACGGTCTCGTTCTTTACTTTCTCCATGCTTTGCACTTTTTCTTTCTTTTGTGTCTTTTCAACCCTTTCACATTATTCACTTTCTTTTTGTGCTTTTCTTTGTTCTTCCTTTCTTTTTCTTTGACTTTTCCTCTTTTTCATTTCTTTTGTCTTTTTGTGCCTTGAAACCATCTTTCAACTCCTCGCCTCTCTCCCCAAACTTATGTTCTTGCCATTTGGATTACATGAGTGCTAAAGAAAAGTCGGGTGCCAAGAGAGGATCATTATAAAATGGTTAAAAGCTTGTAATGTGGTTATTGAATGGAAAGACTTTATGATCAAAAGGGTTTACTAAGTATGATATCATTGGTGGGCCATGGAAGGTTTCAAAACGGGCCAAGGAGAGCCTACAATCACTTCTCAAGCCAATCTAACTTAGAATTTTGCCTAGAAACATATTCGGGGCAAGTTCTAGACCATTCGCGCGGGTACTTGGACTTGTAACAAAATACCTCACCTCTCACACAACCGGATTGTTAAAGATAAAAAAGTCAAAGGCTCACAACAACCGCATCCAAGATTGAAAATCTCTACGGTTCAACTAAACCATCTGATGATTGCCTAAGTCAACATAAGATTCACCAGGTCACTAACTAGTGCTATTTCTTTTACAAAAACTTGTTTTAACCATAAGCGCATAGTTAAGTGTGTTGGTACCAAGTGAAACATGCTCGACTCTTATATATTCATTACACTACTTGTTTTTACCTAAACATCAAAAAATGACTCAATCCCTTAAGAAGGTTGTCACACTATCCATCGTTAGGAAGATCCACCCGGTTCACACAAGACCCACCTTTGGAAAGAAACATGGCATTAAGAAAACCATAGGCTTATTGTTCGTTAAAAATAAGAAGAAGTTAACAAATCAAAAAGAAGCTAATAAAGTAATTAAGAATTATACTATTAGGAAAGCAAAACGATGAAGCTATGAAATAAAATACTAAAGGTAAAACAAACGAATATATACAAGAGGGATGATTATACACATAACGAGGGATAGAGTAAAGATAAAAGATAAAAGAGAATGCGTATTTAAGTTATTACAGGCCCAAAATGTGATCAAATGTCATAGACTATCATCCAAATCATCAAAATATCAAAACAGATCACCCCCCGAAAAAGAGCAAGCATTGTCCCCAATGCTTAACAAAACAAAACATAAGAGGGAAGAGAGTAAAGAAAACTCCCTATGTGGTCTCGGGGTGACTAGCAGAATAGCCACCCTTGGTCTCCTCTAACTGAATATCATCATCTCTGGGCTGAGGGACCACATGGTTGGAGAGTATCCGGAGCATCTCCTCAGCAGTGGGGGTAGTGAGATCTGGCTCATTAGACTGGCCAGCCTCCACTGATGGTGCCTCCGCTGATGGATCAGCCAGTAGTGATGGACCTGTCTCCATCAATAGGTTAAATGGCAAGTCACCTGCTATTGCAAGGTTCTTCACGTCCAGACTCAAACTTTCCAATGCTTTCTTCGAAGCCTGGGACTTTATCATTTTCTTCACTTGCTTGGCCAAATCCTCGATGGCACCCTCCCCCCCGAGCTACCAGAGTGTCCATGATAGCCTACTAGTTGTCAATAATCTTCCTCAAAGTTTCCTTCACCGACGGAGGCACCTGTGGCACTACTGAAATAGAGGACCGCGCTGCAACAATACCAGAGATATCAGACAACTTATAATTGGCTATCTGCATCCAGTTGTTGAGGCTCTCCAAGGTCTAGGAGATTCGCAATGCAGTGAGAGGGTAGGTAGATGAGGATGGCATTGGAACTGAACTGGGAGGCCTGAAGGATGATGGTGGTGGCATGGAGGCTTCCCTGGAGGAAGAACCGGCTGCTGTGGTAGGCATGGGAGCAGAAGATGAATCAGAAGCAACCTCTGAACCTACCATTGCTGGCTCTTCAGACTGGCCAGATGTGGTAATATCCGTTCCATTGAACTTTGGGTTGTCCGCACCCTGCAAGTGATACCAAGAAAAGGCTTCATAGCTTTTACCTTTGTGTCATATGGCCTTGGCTCCACCTTAGCATCATTTAAGTACTCTGTGAGGGTGTTCGGAAAGGGATATGACTTTTCACTCTTATGGACCGCCAATGTGATTCTGGTTGACATTATAGCACCCATATTAATTGGGTACCCCACCATGATAGAGGCCACCAACAGTGCTCGGGGAAGAGGGAGGTTGTTCTCATTCAAGCTTGGATCAATTCTGTTGCACACAAAAGTTTGCCACCCTTTAACTTCGAAGTTGAGGGTGTTCCGGATAATAGGCACTCCTGCGGTGATCCATGGTGGTGGTGGTCCTGGAGCAGCTAAAATCTCAGCAAGCCAAGGGCGAGCTGTTTCACCTGAAGCTAAATTCTCCAAATATTAGACCGCTTCCACTTGCTCAAACCCTACATAAGTATTCAAAGTGTGGGCATCAAAGCGAACTTTCAAATTCCTCACTTTCGTCACTTTTGTTCCCGCCTTGATATGAGCTAGGTTGGCATAGAATTCCCTCACTAAATGTTCATTTGCATCTAAGACCGGGTGAGTGAACCACTTCGACGCCTTTCGTTCCCGGAATTGACTAAGGACGTTTGGATTCTGAATATCAAAATCCTTCATCAAGAATTTGTTGATACCCAATTTTTCGTAAAATATTTTTAAATTGCATATATACCTTCAAAATCATGCATTAATACCAATTGGTATTTTTCCATAATATTTCTACATTTTTCATTAATTTATCCAGTATTTATTTCCAACAAATAATTACAAAATTGCATCACAAATGATTCCAAAAACATTTCCTAATTTAATTTACTATTTTGTGGTCCTATTAAGTCCAAATTATTCCATAAATAGACAAATTGGCACCTTTTGGCTATAATTGCAATAACTTTGCAATTATAGACCATGCATATAATTTGTACTATTTTTTAATCAGAAATTAGTCCTTTATATTTTTTAAATACCAAATAATCATTTTTAAATTTTTTCCATGCATAGGATTCATTTTTTATAATTATTAATTTATGTTATAAATTATTTTGACTAATTTAATTCGGGTATTTAATAAATGGCTTATTTCTATTTCACTTTTAGCCTAACTTAAACCAGCCCAAACACCTAATTCTACCTGGCCCAACAGACCCCAAGCCCAAACCTAAATTCTACCCGACCCAGTCCGCTTAAATATTGGTTGTTGATCATTTTGATCAACGGTCCAGGTTTAACCTTACCATAATTAACCTAACCACTACCCCCCAAAACCCCTCATTTCTCTCATCCTCTCTGCCGTCACCCCTCTCATTCTCTCTCAAACTCCCTCTGCCTAACCCTAACTCCCCTTCGCTGGTTGCTTGCTCGCCGTTAATAACGGTGGCTCACCACCGTTCCTAACCTCAATGGCTCCCCCCATGACCGGGATTCTTGCTGTCTTGAGATCCTCAAGGGACCAGTGGCCGTTCACTCACCCCTGGGCTTGTTCTCACCATTCTCAGGCCACCATGGCTCGATTGAGTAAGATCGTTCCATTTTCCTTGCTAGACCTATGTTTTCTAAGCCGGTCTCTCTCTATATCTGGGTTATTCCTCTCAAAACCCTAGCTTCATCTCTTAGCTCTTCAGATCTGTAACAGATATGAGAATATTTGAGCTATTTTACTATTTTTCTATGAAAACCTTTCTGATTTTCGAAGTGTCTCTTCATCTTCATAACTAGGATTTCTGAAACTTTTCTTCAAAATGCTTTTCTCTGATTTTAAGTGTTATTCTATGATTCTTATTGTGTTTAAACGATTTTTATTAAGTTCTCCCTTAACCTAACTAGTTATGTTGAAAACCCCTAATTTTTTGGCTTTAGTCTTTGATTCTGAGTTCGTCCTTACTAACTGTTCATTCGATTTGTCTATATGTTTTATTCTCTGGGGTTCTGCTTTGATTAATTTGATTTTACCCTAATATGTCCATTAGGGTTTCATATTTTTGTAACGCCCCAAAATCAAGGAGCGCGACTGGCGCTCAACCGAGTAAACCCGACTGAGCAAGCCTGTTAGGTTTCATTCTACCCAAACGAATTTATGAATAAATAGGAGATAAATTCTATCAATCATACTATATAAATATTTCATTTACTTCCATTTTTGTTTTCATTAGCAGTTTCAACCATAATATCAAGAATATTACAATCTTTGTAGATATGAAGAAAAACATATTTGCCAAATACCAATATTTTTAGTTTAATTCCAATACCCGATTTAGGCAAGTCGGATTTAACTATGCTATGCAGTACAGGGGGAAAGCTCCCGGATCTCAGTCCATAGTCCCAATTGAAATATGCAACGCAGAATGTATGTCGGGCATAGCGTAATTAAACAGTTCAAGAAAAATAATAGGCAAGAACAAGGTAAAACTACCTAAGCATGGTTCAAATTGTAGCAAGTAAGAGGGAACAAGTATGTGCAAGTAGACATGCTTATTCCTAAGTCAACTACTCAGTCAAAACAGGGAAGCAGTAAAGAAGGAACGAAAATGAGATATGTCATGGAAGGAAAAATGGAATTGTAGCAACAATGACCCGTGCACGCACTCGTCACCTCACGTACACGGTGTCCACATAGTAAAAATCAGTTTAAATGCCTAAGGGGAAATCCTCAACACAGAGTTAGGCAAGCCACTTACCTCGACTACGCTACTCAACCCAATATCACGCTCTTGCAACGAGTATCCGACTCCGGGTGTCTCGAATCTAATAAATTCGATTGCATATTGTAAATAACACTTCAATGAATCAAAATATCTAATTAATTCGAAGCTAATACGCGAAATTAGGAAATTCACCCAAAAAGTCCCCCGGGCCCACGTCTCAGAATCGGGTAAAAAATACATTTTACGAACCCCCATTCCCTCACGAGTCTAACCATATAAGAATCTCTCAAATCGGAGGTCAAACACCCAATCAAAACTCAATAATTTGGTCTATCAAGTTCTTCCCATTTTTCCCATTTTCTACCCAAAAATTTCGAAATTAAAGGTGGAAATTAAGATTGGAATCATGGAAATTGATCTATAAAGGTTAGAAATTACTTACCCAAGTTACCCAGGTGCAAAAGTCCTCAATAATCACCTCTCCCGAGCTCTCAAAATCAAAAATGGTGAAAATAACATAAACCCTCGGATTTTAGACTTTTAAAAGACTGCCCAGTCATTTCTACTATGCGATCGCGGATAAGGAGACGCGATCGCGGAGAGTAAACTTCACACGCGCCAGGATTAACTTTATGCGATCGCGGATAGGGGCTTGCGATCGCGTACCTTAACGCTCCAGAGCTTCGCGATCGCGACTTAGAGGATGCGATCGCGAAGGCTAAACTCCCAACAAGCTGCGATCGCGGGACACGTCGTGCGATCGCAGAGAACAACATCCAGGCCTCCCCTAATTACCTTCTGCGATAGCGAACCTATTCCAGCGATCGTAGAGAAGGAAAATCTGCTGTAGATAAACCAGAAAAACCAGAAAAACCAGCTAAGGCCTTTTGGCCAAAAGTGTCTGTTTGAACACCCGAAACACACCCGAGGCCCCCGGGACCTCAACCAAAACCACCAACCGACCCTAATACCTCATTCAAACTTGGTCGAACCTTAAAACACATCCCATAACATCAAAATCATCAAATATGCATAGATTCAAGCCTAAGAACTTATGGAATTCCTAAAATTCATATTCGATGCCGAAACACGTCAAAACTCATCCGAATGATTTCAAATTTTTATCACAGGTCTTAAATGACATTACGCACCTGCTGTCGCTTTCAGAATTCTATTCCGAGTCCGATATCAAAATCTCACCTATCAGCCGAAATCGCCGAAATTCTAACTTTCGCTGATTCAAGCCTAAATCTAGTACCGACCTCGAAAACACATTCCGAAAACGCTCCTAACCCAGAAATCACCCAACGGAGCTAACAGAGTCGACGAAATTCCATTTCGGATCCGTCTTCACACAGTTCTAGCTACCGCCTGATTTCAAAAGCAAAAATCCACATTTAAGGACTAAGTGTCCAAAATCACTCCGGATTTCACCACTCAACGCTCTGACAAGTTCCAATAACATAAAAAGACATGGGAGGAGCAGTTATTAGGGGATTGGGGCGCTAACTCTAAAAATGACCGACCGGGTCATTACACCCGACACCACCCACAACCTGTCTACGGAGCCTCTAAATACGACTGAAGAGTAATATGGAAATTCCGGCAACAAGGCTCCGGCTATACCTCAAATGAATAATACACCATAACCAAATGATACAGGACACCGAAATGAAGTGGGAATCACCAAGTTAGCTAGGAGGAACATAGCGCTATCTCTGATCGCTGCCGCCCACTGTGGAAACACCTGCATCCATTAAAGATGCAGCGTCCCCGGCAAAAGGGACGTTAGTACCATCGAATAGTACTAGTATGTATGAACAAAATCTACTCTAGATAGAATAAACATGAGCATATAGAAATGAAATCAGAGACATCAACTAACATTACATAGAAATAGGAAGAACACAAGCAAGAATCATCATAGTTTCTTAGTCCGTTATTCCATCTTTTGAATAGTAGTCCTTTAAAGCCAAGTACCATAGTTTTATAATGCCACTGTTTCTTTTACATAGAGTCCGGTCTCGGCCCGACCGACTAAGCCATCCCAAGTGAGACATCATCAGCATCATAATTCATAATACCACCGTGTCAATTTCACACGTAGTCCGATCTCGGCCAGATCGGCTAAGCCATCTCACTTGATACAGTGAGACATAACCAATATCATACTTTCGATGCAAATACCACCATGTGTAAAGCATGGATTCTGATCTCGGCCCGATCGGCTAAGCCATCTCACTTTGGGACATAACCATATCATTTAATTTTTCGGTTCACATTCCTTTTCCATCATTTATTAAACAGTCCTTCACACTTAGATATATTTTACAATTTGGGTCACATTCCCCTCTTTTAACCGTTCCATAGAATCCTCCTTTATAGCAATGAGTACCAACCAGAAATGAATTTGTACACATAAAAAGGGAGCATGATAATCACAATTCATATTGTCAAGTAGCATAGTAACATAGTAATCAACTTAGAACAACTCGGGAACATGAATTTTCCAGCTTAGCACATTGAGACAATCAAATTTCATAGAATCAAGCAAGGAACTCATACCACATGCCCGGACACCGAGGAGATGATTCTATAAAGATTAAAGTTAGCCATATATACCTCAAAGCGCTTTTCCTTAAGTTTCTACAATACACCAACACCTCTAGCAATAAAAATCTATAAGGAGATAGCGGAAATCAATTAATAATTAGGAAGATTACCTATGGTGTAACTCTCTTAGGAATTTCATCAAACACCTAACATGTGAAGTAGACTACAAGGTTTAAAAATGGCAATTCCTTCTTCCCTCAACAAAATTTAACATGGACTACCCAAATTACTTCTTTAATATCACATACTATAACTTAGTCCCACATGCATGACCTATTTCTAACCCCCACAACATAATTGAACCCTTAACCTTTTACATGAAATCTTGGAAGTAGGACTTACTCGGATGGAAGACAATCTAGTGGTTATCTTCCTTGGCTCTTGAAGGCTTGAGCAAGACTTGGGTGATTATGAAGCTAGGCCCCTTATTTCTCTCTCTATATGCTCTCAACCCTCTCTAAAATCAGGTGAAAATGACCCCAAATGAAGCCCCTAAACTTATTTATCAAAATGGGGTTGGGTTATAAAAATAGAAAAAATAAGCCTTCGAAATCGGGCCTGCGGTCGCATAATGGACCGCAAAACAAGAATGTGGGTCGCAAAAGGCATCGCGAAGCTGGTGCCCAAAACTGGGCTACACTGGTCCATTTTGCGACCAGATTTGCGGTCGCAGATCAATTATGCGGACCACATAATTGTTTTGCGATCGCAGAATTGCCACAGGATCGCATTTTTCCAGCCTTTGGTAATATGATCATAACTTTTTGTAGGAATGTCCAAATGACGAACGGTTTGAAGCGTTGGAAACTAGACTCGAAGACCTTTCTGTTAATAGTTTGTTCATCACATAAAACTTTATATATATTTAGATATACTTGTTCAAAGTGTGGACTTGTTCAAACACATTGGAATTTTAGCCTATTATGAAATTTTCCATTTGGCTTAGACTTATGCCTCTCCTTGGACTCTACATTACTTATTATATGACTTATACACTTATTTACAACATCCAATTCATTTACATCACATTTATAGCACATAAAATATTATAATTAGCCTACCTGGCACCCTGAAATCCTAAATTGCTTAGCAAAATTTTCGGGGGCCTTACATTCTCACCCGCTTAGGATCATTCGTCCTCGAATGAGAGGTAGAGCCTGCCCCAAACTCCTAACATAACATATCTCTTTTCTAACCTACCTCAAGTACCTAAATTTTGACTAACTCCCAAATTTTTCAAAAATTTCGGCAGCATCTCCTTTGTAACTAGGTCTATCCACCTGCTAGAGAACCACCAAAACCATCCTAAAAACTCATCAATAACTCGACAAAGCACCACAATGTATATATACATAGCGCTAATCTCAACATTACAAGCACTGCATTATCATAATGATACATGAACATGGACTGCACATTTCTAAATCATAAAACCTATAAGGTACCCTTCAAATCAAAACTAATTGTTATACAATCTAGCAAAAATGTTTCCTTTCCACGACACTTTCGGCCTTCAAGGTGGCCTCCTCGACTTACAGGCTTTTCCATAGCACATTAACGGAAACAAATCCAAACCCCCAAACTTATCTACAAGGATGACAACTAGATATCTCGCATACGATAACTATCCATTAACTTCACCTTTAATAATTTCCACCGGGATGATACACAAAGGATCTCCAACTACCTTCTTAGACATAGACATATGAGAACACAAAATACATGAGGAACATCTACGTGGAGAAATCATACTCCTAGTGTAGCCTAGTGGGAAATGCGCATATGTACCCTTCATTATCAATTCACATAACATATTCAGGGGAGAATATTGAGAATAACCTGTTCACCCTTCTGAATTCTAAATATCTATGCGAACACCCAAACTAAACCTGTGGTGACCTTCACGATTACTCTAAGATGTGCTATCATAAACTGACCATAAAATTACCTATCGAATATATGTGATCATAGGGTGGTGCTTCCTTTTTGACACGTTTGAACCTTTAATACCAAATAGGTCTAATACAATGAGGCATAGCGGAGTTCAAGATTGGGATCGAATTATTCAGGAATCCATTAATGTCCTGAGCAGAGTATTTCATGAGGTTATATGTTAAGAGACACGAGGATATCTACTAACGATGCTGACATGGTTTAATCTTGGTGACGACATCAATTATCAGATAAATGAAGCATGGTGGTAACTAGTATTCTTAGATGAGGTGGATACCATGTACGTGATCTTGAGAGAAAAAGAAGTGTTTAAGTATGATACATCAGTCGTGTTCCTGAGCGTAAGGTAAGTAGTTGAGCTCAAATGGTAAGACTCTTGAAACATGGGTTTGATCGAGGCCATAAAGAAATACATGGAATTTGATTTCACTCTTGACAATAAGCGACACAAGGACTCTATGCCACAAGCGCATGAGGATGGAAAATAAGTCATCCACTTATGAAATTATCATAATTCGAACAATTTAACCATTCTCGACAACTGATCCTGTAAAGGATGATTAGATGTACAACGACTGGTCTTCCGAATCAATGTGCTTATGATATGTGCCAAAAATCTGGAAGCGTCTAATCTCAACCCTCTTACGGGTGAAACCACACAGCTAGGACATCCTACCATAGGGGAGAAATCATCTATTGGTTAGCGGGGTTCTAATGGTTGACGTAACGCTCCGGGAAGAAAGACAATTGAAACTCCCATCCTCCCTAAGGAGGTGGAATGCCAGGGATAGCAAAACTCCACGCACATGACAATGACGTTGTCAATAATCCTAGAAGCTGAGTGAGGAAAAGACCACGTAACCCATCTAATCCGACCCATTTAAGATTTTGAAAAGGGGACGCACTTTGATTTGAAATCATGGCAATATAAGCTTGAACTTAAGTAAAATCATTACTTTTGGAACCTACGAGACAAGCCCACATAGCCCTAGAAAAAGCATCAACAATGGCGAGAAAGTACTTAAAACCATTACGAGTTAGTGTAGGATAAGGCCTCAAAGTGTCCACATGAATAAGTTGAAAGAATGAGACGTCTTAATGAATTTATCGTGGAGAAGTAACCTAGGTGATCTAGTCACAGGGACATCGGAGCAGGTAAATGATTGTTTAGAAGAACATGTACAAGGTTACCAACAATATTTATTTATTCTAACAAAAGGAATATCTCCCCATCCTTGATGCTATAAGTCTTCCTCTTTGATGCCATAAAACATAAAATGAGTTTTACAATGAGAGTTATCAGATGAAAGGGATAGTAGGGAAGCAAAACTAAAGAGCACCATTTGGAACCAACAAGCTTAAACTGAGTTGAAGACATTAGCAGTCTGTAGTAAAGGGGAATTTACCCACTTCCAGTGTCCTTATTAGAAAAAGGGGGGCTTGTAGAGTACATGAAAGTGAGGTGAATTGAGTCGAATCATATAGTTGGATAGCTAGTCAATAAATTGAGATAAGATCGTATTGAAAATACGGAGAAATGATACATGATGCAAGGTAAATGAAAGGAAAGTGAGAGAGCCTATGGAAGTAACCTTTACATTGTAACCACTAGGAAAGGTGGTAATATAATGGATTACGAGAATCTAAATTTTTGAAAGAAAATCTCTGTATGTAGTCACATGATGTATAGCTCCAGAATTCAAAAACCTAATTATGTTTAGCAACTCTACTTCACAATGAAGCACTACAACACACTTCTACACAACCAACTATTACCAGCCAAATTGGAAGATGCTATAAGACTTGACTGAGAGAAAGGCTTTGACATATGAATGTGTTACTAGGTGTATTGCTCCTTGGTTAACCCAAAACCAAAAGGTGAGAGTTAGACTGATAAACGGATTGTTGGACTAGCACATGCGTAGATAATCCATTATCGAAAGGGAGATCATTCAATCTTAGCAATTGCGGCATGCTATCAACCCTTGATGAACTTGAAGTGAGGTGGGAACCCATGTAATTAGTGGAATTTGTTAATCCATTGACCAGATATCTTGAAGTATTTTCAAATTAGAGCTACTCTATTTGGGTCAAAGTTCAACATTTAAGGATAGTGGTTCTAAGGGGAATACGATTGAGAAGGGATAGTATAGCTGATATTGAATGAAGCAGATTCGTAGCTAAAGTGAGAGGATGGATTGACTTGCCTCCGCCACCTATAATTCTATATCCTTGTTTAGTTATGTCAGAATACTGAAAATCCCAGTAATATCAGAAGACCGAAAACTAGTTAACCAGAAAATAAAGGTATTGTTACATCTATCCCATTGTCTGGATTCAACTGAATTGGCAAGGGGATTCGGGTGGATCACCATCGATAATGGAAAATTTATTTCTGGATTCCCAAGAAACAATTATGATCTTCCTTCCACCACTAAAATTGGAACTGGAAAAATAGGACAACAACTAGGGGAAGACCGGGTATATTGGAGGAATTAACAAAAAGAGGATTTGAGGTTCCTAGAGGTAAACTCAAAAGCCTCACGGCTAGTGGAGCTACTACTAACATTAAAATCAGTTGGATTCGTAGCAAAATAGAGAAATTTAACATATAGAGGCAGTCAAACAAGTATCATGCAAATCAAAAGAGGAGCGAAAGTACTCATCTTCCTTACAACCAGAAGAAGGATAACCTCCAAGAATAATATGAACAACAAGAATAAATAGCATAATCCATCTACAAAAATAGAGGCTCGACAAACCCTAGCTTCGATGGAGATTTAGCAATGTCACCAAAAGTAATTGAGCAGACCAAGTTCAGAAAATAGCTTGCAAGAGAAAAGGGAGAGCTCGCCAAGCACATGAAAATCTTGCCGATTCCAATCACTAGGCAAAAATGAAAGTCTCAACAAAGCAGAGTAAGGGCACTTCCAGACTAAAGAGGATGATAAAACAAGGCCAGATCTTCACTATGATACTATTTCAACATTCAGACTGAAGAGAAAACTCAAAGAAAATGGCTTTTTGTTTTGAATAGAGAAGAATAAAGGGTCGAGAGACAATATCTTTTTATTTTTGCGCTTCAATATTAGAATTGTCCATCCATTCATTCGGTAAGAAGTTCTTTCCCTTGTTGAGTGCTTAGAAGGGCGTGTCAGAAGTAGTAATTCTATAGTTACAACTCAATTCAAAGACATGATTATAGAGCTCAATGTCATAAGAGATTGCATATAGGAAAATTTGCGGTGGAGTGGATTCACGAAATAATGGATCTCATTCAAAGAGTAGATGCATGCAATGTTTTGTGATTCAGTGTCTTATCAAGACCATGTTTATGAGAACTTCCTCCCACTACAGACGTACATACACAGTGAGTAGAATCTGGGTATTGCTCATGAGGATGCACCAAGGAGTGACTGACTCAACGACTTTAGGTTGATAGGGAGACGACTTAATCGATGACACTCGAATCCACATCCCTAACATACGTTGATACCATAACGATATACTATAGGATTTGGTGGTGCAGTGACATCAATAGGGACAAGGGCACTCCCCTTAGTGATATGTTCTACTAATCCCTCCAGGGCTAAATACATTCTTTTAACAAGCCTTTTGGCAATCTCCTTCGTACTCAATGGTGGGATCAATCCCTCCTTACATGCTTCCAATTCACAGATTATGGTGTAAGGATTACTAATCTTGAGAATAAGACTTACAGGGGAGATTAGCTCCCTATCTTGAGCTCTATCGCACGGTCTGGAGTATCGAAAAAGGGTGGAATTCCTAAATGTACAAGTAGCCCCCTAATTATAGATGTGGTCCACTACACACCGATAAGAAGGGCTCTACTAGACACGGCTCCGAGACATCGTAGGACACTTCAAAACCTGAGGCTTTGAAACCAAGTTTGTCACGCCCCAAACTAAGGAGCGCGACTGGCGCTCAACCTAGTAAAATCCGACTGAGCAAGCCTGTTAAGTTTCATTCTACCCAAATGAATTTATGAATACATAGGAGATAAATTCTATCAATCATACTATAAAAATATTTCATTTACTTTCATTTTTGTTTTCATTAGCAGTTTCAACCATAATATCAAGAATATTACAATACCCGACACCACCCACAACCTATCTACGGAGCCTCTAAATACGACTGAAGAGTAATATGGAAATGCCGACAACAAGGCTTCGGTTATACCTCAAATGAATAATACACCATAACCAAACGACACAGGACCCCGAAATGAAGTGGGAATCACCAAGTTAGCTAGGAGGAACATAGCGCTATCTCTGATCGCTGCCGCCTACTGTGGAAACACCTGCATCCATTAAAGATGCAGCGTCCCCGGCAAAAGGGACGTTAGTACCATCGAATAGTACTAGTATGTATGAACAAACTCTACTCTAGATAGAATAAACGTGAGCATATAGAAATGAAATCAGAGACATCACTAACATTACATAGAAATAGGAAGAACACAAGCAAGAATCACCATAATTTCTTAGTCCGTTATTCCATCTTTTGAATAGTAGTCCTTTAAAGCCAAGTACCATAGTTTTATAATGCCACTGTGTCTTTTACACAGAGTCCAGTCTCGGCCCGACCGACTAAGCCATCCCAAGTGAGACATCATCAGCATCATAATTCATAATACCACCGTGTCATTTTCACACGGAGTCCGATCTCGGCCGGATCGGCTAAGCCATCTCACTTGATACAGTGAGACATAACCAATATCATACTTTCGATGCAAATACCACCATGTGTACAACATGGAGTCCGATCTCGGCCCGATCGACTAAGCCATCTCACTTTGGGACATAACCATATCAATTTAATTATTCGGTTCACATTCCTTTTCCATATTTTATTAAACAGTCCTTGGCACTTACATATATTTTACAATTTGGGTCAAATTTCCTCTCTTTTAACCGTTCCATAGCATCCTCCTTTATAGCAAAGAGTACCAACCAGAAATGAATTTGTACACATAAACAGGGAGCATGATAATCACAATTCATATTGTCAATTAGCATAGTAACATAGTAAACAACTTAGAACAACTCTGGAACATGAATTTTCCAACTTAGCACATTGAGACAATCAATTTTCATAGAATCAAGCAAGGAACTCATACCACATGCCCGGACACTGAGGATATGATTCTACAAAGATTAAAGTTAGCCATACATACCTCAAAGCCATTTTCCTTAAGTTTCTACAATACACCAACACCTCTAGCAATAACAATCTATAAGGAGATAGCGAAAATCGATTAATAATTAGGAAGATTACCCATGGTGTAACTCTCTTAGGAATTTCATCAAGCACCTAACATGTGAAGTAGACTACAAGGTTTAAAAATGGAAATTCCTTCTTCTCTCAACCAATTTTAACATGGACTACCCAAATTAGTTCTTTAATATCACATACTATAACTTAGTCCCACATGCATGGCCTATTTCTATCCCCCAAAACATAATTGAACCCTTAACCTTTTGCAATGAAATCTTGGAAGTCTGACTTACCCGGATGGAAGACAATCTAGTGGTTATCTTCCTTGATTCTTGAAGGTTTGAGCAAGACTTGGGTGATTATGAAGCTAGGCCCCTTCTTTCTCTCTCTATGTGCTCTCAACCCTCTCTAAACTCAGTAGAAAATGACCCCAAATGAAGCCCCTAAACCTATTTATCAAAATGGGACCGGGTTATAAAAATAGAAAAATAAGCCTTCGAAATCGGGTCTGCGGTCGCATAATGGACCGCAAAACAAGAATGTGGTTCGCAAAATGCATCGCGAAGCTAGTGCCCAAAACTAGGCTACACTGCTGCATTTTGCGACCATATTTGCGGTCGCAGATCCGTTATGCGGACCGCATAATTGTTTTGCGATCGCAGAATTGCCACAATATCACATTTTTTCAGCCTTTGGTAATTTGATCATAACTTTGTGTAGGAATGTCCAAATGACGAACGATTTGAAGCGTTGGAAACTATACTCGAAGATAATTCATTTGATAGGTTGTTCATCATATAAAACTTTATATATATTTAGATATTCTCGTTCAAACTGTGGACTTGTGCAAGCACATTGGACTTTTAGCCTATTATGAAATTTTCCCATTTGTCTTAGACTTAGGCCTCTCCTTGGATCCCACATTACTTATTATATGACTTATACACTTATTTACCATATCCAATTCACTTACACCACATTTATAGCAAATTTTCCGGGGCCTTACAATTTTCCGATTCCTTCTGTTTTACTTAGGTTTATTTGTTTATTCACAGAAGTTTATAATATTTCCCTTAAAGTTAGTATTACTTTGATTCTTTGAATCCCTGATTTCTTGTGTTGATACTCGTATGCCTATTTCTGGTTATTTCCCTATTTTTCATGACAGTTAAATTACTGCTTGCCTTATTAATTATATTATTTACTGATTCTTACTATTGCTTCCTTAATTAAACCCTTATGTATCTAGCCCTAATTACTTACTCTATACCTACAGTTTTTGAATTCTTTCCTTAACTTGTTTCCTGTCTTTTACCAATTGTAAGTCACTCCCTTAAATAAGGGAAGACTTGGACTGATTTTATTTTAATTGATTCTGAGTTCTACAATTACTGAACAATTTGATTCTTACCTTATTCACTAGATTTCAAACTACTATGTATATGCTCCCTTCTACTCTCATTAGACAAGTCTTCTACAGAAGAACACATTAGTTCACAAAATCTCTCTTACACTCAAAGCTTTTTCTGCTCTCTCTTTTGTTACTTGCTACTATTACTGAAACTAGTCGGCTGTAAGCCAAGGCTAGTTATTGCACTATACAGATCTTAACTTTATGTCTATTCTCCTTAACTGGTGTGTCCTGATTTAAATCAAAGCTCCAAACTCTATATGCTTCTTTACTGCTTCTTTTACTAATTGTTAGTCCATGCTTGATGCTCGTAGCTTTTCAGTATGTTGTAAGCATGTTTACATCACTGCTTTCACTTGGTATGAAAGAGTTCTGTCGTGTTCAACTCATGAGTAACATGTCTAATGACTTGATTATTGTTTCTTTAGTATGTCTCAAACTGACTTTGTTTTATTTGTGCATGTTTGAATAATTGACTGTTTGTTACCCAGCTTCAGATAATGAACATGTCTTTGCAAAATAATTTGTTACCCTAAGTTGTTCTGATTCTATGTTTGACTCTTCTTAGTGCAACTATGTCCCCATTATTTGTCCTGAAATTCATAAACCTGTGCTATTATTAGCTATCCCCTGATCCCATGAACTCCTAAAAGACTTCTCTGCTTATGTTTGTTATGTATTCACTTTGTGTGTTGTATATGTCCCCAACTCCCAATACCCATAGGTGGATCATGTTGTTGATTCTGTTTGCCTTGAGTTCCATCTACTAGGGGTGGGCGCTCGGGCAGTTCGGATTGAATATGAAATTGCGGTTTGGATTCTTGGTTTTTGGATTGAAGAAATTATAATCCAAATCCAATCCAAAATAATTTCTGATTGGATCAGATTATTTAAATTCGGTTTCGGATTAATCGGATTGGATTTTTTGGATTTTCTGTTCTGGCTTTTAAGCCTATAAGTTGAGCTTATAGAAAACACTCGACAAAAAAATAATTATTTAAATAAAGTAGAAAAATGGTAATCAAAAGATGCTTTAGTTATTGATATCTTCTCAGACTCTATATAATGCATTTTCAAGAAAAAAGGTCTCGAAAATGCAATACATCACACTGATTCAGATTATACTATTATAAATTAAAAGATTAACTGGAATGGTGACCTTAAAATTCAATCTTTATTCAACTTGGGCCTCGACTCTTTAGTGTATACAAACACACATCTGGTGTGGCTGTGTGGGTGAGACGTGAGAGAAAACAAAGACCCTATATTATATTTGACTTGGTAGAGATCCCATATTAGACTTAGTAATTTGCATTAAATATACGGGCTAATGTTTAATGGGCATGATACTATTGGTGATTTAGATTTATTAATATTAGGTATGTATATGGGTAATGTCGTAATGGGCTAACGTCTAACGGGTAAGGCTAAATATAAGGTAAAAAAAATTCGGATTTTCGGATATCTGAAATTTCAAAGTCCCAAACAGAAATTTAATCCAAAATCCAAAGTTTTTAAAAATAAAATCCGAACTCCAAACTATGGCCATCCCTACCTTTTAATGTTTTGTTTGATTCCTCAAGTGTACATTGTTCTTACTTAACTTATTTTACTACTAATAAACTCTTACTTTTAAAAGACTTCTTCACTTAACTGGGTCCTTTTCAATACTGTTTTCCTATCAAACCTTTTCAAAACTATGTGAAGCACTCTCACTCTACTCCTAGGTCCTTAGGTTCTGCCCCTCCAGTGTGTGACTGCATTGGGGTCCCTGTGAGATCCCTTTGAACTCTGACACACTGGGTCTGGCCCTTTCACACTGCACTTACTCAGTTCTGGTTATGAAAGTTTGGGTGTGAGCACTACCCGGGATCCTTAAGGTCCCTAGGGAACTCTGACACTCCCGGACATGAGACTGGCTATAAACTTGGCATTTCAGGTTATGGAAGATCTGTTATCTTCAGGATACACTTGGTCCTGCTTCAGGCTCCCTATAGTTTAACTTCTTCCTTTTTCCCTTTTCATGTAATTTATTCAGCTGGTTTGTAATAATTATTGTAAACAAATATTGAGGATGGCTAGTGAAATGAGGAGGGTAGATATATAGTTCTGTTAATGTCATTGGGTATAAAGCATGTTTTAGGCTTTACATTATTTCCATCTGCATTAGAATCCATGTTTTAGGACTAATATATTCATCCAAATCATGCCAAACATGCACTAGATATCATGTCCATAGGATTTCATGTCTACTGTTCAGCATCCCATCAATGTTTTATGTTTATCACTTAGAAATCCTGCTCCTAGGACAATAAATAACATTAACATAAAAATCGTTACTCTTGTACAGTCAGAAATCATGTTTCAATAACTCGGTAACTTTTTTGTGCATTTAGAAAACATGCCTTAGGAATTCTGTGCATTCTGAAATTATGTGTTAACAATTCTGCATATGTACGTGCATATTAGATACCATGCTCTAGGATTCCACTTGCATTTGCTTAACCACGCCTAATTTAACTACTGGTTCATGAAAAGGTCTAAGAGTCTCACATTTAATTGTCTTGCTTTTAAAATAAAACTGATAACAAATCTCTGCATTCTCAGATTCGTATCACCTAGAACAACATGCTTTTAGGTAGATCAACTACTGAACTGTTAATGATTATGGTAATTGCTATTACGCACAGTCCCACGCCTAGGAAAGCCTTAGGTAATCAATCTCTATAAAACTTGAAAACTACTTGATTGTGTCTACTGCTAAAAGACTCACAGGTTTAAAAATAAGTAGGCAACTGATTAGGACCCCGTTGTTGAGTTTGTAAAAACAGTGTCATGTATTTCTATGCTTTAGCCCTCACTTAGATATCCTGCTTAGGATTCTGTCTAATAAACCGCCTCTTGTTTGTGTTTGAGATGTGTTGTAATGTGCATTATCTGCGGAGGTAAATCTGAGCCTCATCACTGCTTTCCTGCATTTATGTGATTAGTCCTACTTGCTCTTGCATGTCGCCTAGAATTTTACCCTTTTAAAACCTTAGGGGTGGATAATGGGTAGATACGGATATGATGACCGGTGCGCTAATGCCACATGTATCCCCTCATTGAGAAGTGATTACCGGGCATTGCATTAATGTGACCCTATATGATAAACAACTTAGGACCTCCCCTATCTTTTACATACGTGTGCTTAGACTGTGAATCTTTTCAAACCTTTATTTGTTTACATGCTTTGACTGCCTATATGCTACTTGTTTAATTCACAAAGTCCGTTTGGCCGGGAACCACATTTGTGGACTTTGAGGCGTGCCTAACACATTCCCCTTGAAGTAATTTCAAGCCCTTACCCAATCTCTGGTTATTCAAATTGTGTTATAAGTGACCCTTAATAGGTTCCCCAACGCACCTTAATTCGTTAGGTGGCGACTCTTCAAATCCTTCACATCCCTTATCCCAAAAGGAAATGAGTTGTCCCAATAATGTTAAAAACCCTGACTGATTCGAAAGGAGAGGAAAAAGGGGGCGCGACAACATGGCGACTCTGCTGGGGATTTAGGCTTTTACCATTTCAAACTGCTTTGTGAATTTGTATCTCTACTTTGTTAATATTTGCACCCTTTCCCTTTCCCCCTTATGTGCAATTAATTGTTTATTTCTTCCAAGTATTTATTTTCCCAAGAACAAAACTGACATGTTTCTTTGTCTTCCTTTTTAACTGCTTTTAAATTATAACTGTTGTATTTATCGCTTACACAACGTGCAAATACATGACAACATGCCTTTTATTTCTTATTTATTGCTGCATAATCATGCTCAACATCATATTCCACTCGTGCCAATACAAATCCTATAGCAACGCTTGATGAGTGGTTGCGCTCTTCCTATTTTATATCACCTTTAAATTGGGAAAGGCTTATTTGTGGTAAAACAGTCGATCAACGGTGCAGTCGATGGTTCCGTGCCTTCCCCCTTGAGTTGTCCGCTCAAGGGTACCAATCTAGAACCCCCATAGAAACCTTACTCTATTATATTGTGCATGCATCATGGTCAAACCTAGCTGGATTAATGTGTCGTCCGCACAATAACCCTTTAAGACAGCCTTATCCAAAAGTCCACCCGGGTTTTCATAATCCCAACGGACCCAATCACGTTCTGTGCATATGCTAATCATAAGTGTATAAATAGTCGAGTCTGGCAGGGGGTAAAGGCCTAACCATTTTTTGTCTTGCAGAAAATGAGGCACGAGGTCCTAGATTCGGTATGGTCAACAACATCCCTCCAATGCTCCTGAACAAGTGGGAAGACCTTTCCTCCAATGATAAGAAGCACGTCAAGAAGCACCTGGGCAATTTACCGTATCTTCTAGACATCCAACCAAACAACATGTTGATTGAGGCCGCCACCTTGTTTTGGGATAGTGAAAGATATGTATTCCGCTTTGGGAATATTGATATGACACTGCTTCTAGAAGAGATAGGAGGACTAGTTGGGTTAGTTTGGGAAACCCCTGGGTTGTTGGTGCCTGATAACCGCATAGGCAAAGGCTTTCTGAAAATGATGGGGTTGAAGAAGAACGCTGAGTTGGAGTGTCTAAAACAGTCATACATACCCGTCGAGTACTTATATGAAAGATACGGTCACAGCAAGTCATACCGTACTTATCATGATGAGTTTTCCATCACCTCTCTAGGTTATATCCACCGTATGGTGTTTGTATTCATATTTTGCTTTCTAGGGTTGATAGTGTTTCAAACAAAGAGGGAAAGGATTCACACTAGGTTAGCCATTGTAACCAAGGCCTTGATGGAAGAGATTGATGGGCAAGCCTTTAGCATTGTTCCCATGATCATATATGATATTTACCGAGCCTTGGAACGTTGTCAAACAGGAGCTAAGTATTTTGAGGGTTGCAACCTATTGCTACAACTATGGCTCTTAGAACATCTTCAAAAGGGCCAGTACCATCAATAATTTCCGTGAAGGGCGTGGAACGACCACATTGCTTTCCATCACCCCAAGCGGATGACATATATTCCAGACGGATTTGCTCAGCCAGAGACTGCCAAAGAGTGGGTAGAGTTCTTTGATAACCTAACTGATGAGAAGGTACAATGGATGTTCGAGTGGTTCCCAAGGGACGAATCCATCATTAGGTCCAGGGATGCACTACACCTAGTGTTGATCGGGTTGAGAGGAATATATCCTTACATTCCTCTCCGAGTCATGAGGCAAGCAGGCAGAAAACAAGTTGTGTCGAGGGTTGATATGATGTGCCACTTCAGAGCTGACTTCCAGGATGACAACATCCCCTATAAGTGCCAAACCCAACACATGTGGCACTGTAAAATCATAATGGAAAAGAATATTGTTGAACCAGATAGGTACCATGCAGGATGTACACCTTTCTACCCAGCATGGTTGGAAGACGACTTGGATGGGTTAGTGGGGCCAGGAATCATCCGAGGCAACAAAATCATAGACGAGAATGCCAAGGCTCAGGTCAGGTACAATCGCCTATGCAAAGGGATCCACGACACTGAGAACGAGCACCGAGAGATACATGAAACCAACAAAAGGTTGATCGAAGAATGGAAAGACATGGCCATCCGTTACAACACGAAGCTGGAATACTTGGAGCGAGGCATAGTGGAGATGGAAGGAAAAACCATCAAGAGGGTTGAAGACTTCCAAAAATCCGAGGGACATGAAGAAGGACACCTGGACAGAGCATACCTGCTGCTAGGATTGCATGAGCTAGGGAACCCTGTTCGATGGGATCAAGGATATCGAATCTGGGGAGGGTCCTTCTGGGACCAAGTAGGCTAGGTTTATCTTTTGCTTTTATCAATGTAATAAGGCCGAGTGCCATTAGTGACTTTATTTCCTGCTTATTATTTTAGTGTCACTTTTGGATTCGTCTATTTTACATTAATGAAATGAGGCATTTTGGTATCTAAGTTCTCCAAATCAACTTGTCGCTAGTCCTACCTCGGGCACAACGAGGCTCCCAAATTAGGACACGCATTTACATCCCTACAATATGTGTTTAAATACAATATTTCTCATGATCCTAATTGACTTGGCTACCTTTTGTTTTTGTTTTTGTTTTCTTTCTTTTGATTATTCCCCTCCCCAAAAGGTTGGGCCTTGCATTCTGGCATCATTATCATACCACACAAGATCCAGGGGCCCTCCACCTTCTCCTCCTCTTAGTCCACCTAAAGGCAAAAGAAAAGGCAAAGTTGAAATGGAAGATTTGAGTAATATCAGAAAGGAAAACTCGACACCAGTTGAACATACGGAAGCCTCCGACAGCCGAGGTGCTCGGTTCAGAATGATGCTATGTCACAACTCGAGCAAAGGTTGTTGAAACTCCAAGGGGAGCTTGAACATGTTCGAAACTTGGCGAATCTGTCCTTCACACTTAGTGTTCCAGATGTCAATCACCCAAACACTCACAACCCCGTTTCACCTCAGAATACCCCAAACAAGCTGAATCCTCCTACAACTCACCACCATACAATTCCACCAAAAAATCAAACTATTCCACCACAACACCGACACAACACTTGCCACACTCCGAGAAACACCCCACTGATCGTCGCTGAACCACAAAACTCCACAAATGACCATCTCTATGCTCAGGCGCCAGGCCATCAGAACAAACCCATCTACGTGGAGACTCTACCTCACTCCACCCAACTTATTTCTTACACACGCGAATCCAGTGAGAAGGATATGCTTATCAAGAAGTTGGCCGAAGAACTCAAGAAATTGACTAGCCGAGTTCAAGGCGTTGAAAGAAGTAAGGGAATTGAAGGGCTAAACTATGAAGATATCTGCATACAGCCCGATGTGGAACTACTAGAGGGTTACAAACCTCCTAAGTTTGAGATGTTCGACGGCATGGGTGATCCTAGGGGTCCATCTGAGGACCTATTGTGACAAATTGGTTGGAGTAGGAAGAGACGAGAAGATTCGTATGAAACTATTCATGAGGAGACTCACGGGAGATGCTTTGTCTTGGTACATCAGTCACGACCCTAAGAAGTGGTCCAATTGGGTGACTATGGCCTCAGATTTCAAGGACTGGTTTAGGTTCAACACGGAAAATGTACCAGACGTGTTTTATATCAAGAACCTCAAGAAGAAGCCCATGGAAACTTTCCGTGAGTATGCCACTCGCTGGAGGTCTGAAGCAGCTAAGGTCAGGCCTGCACTAGACGAAGAACAAATGAACAAATTCTTTGTCTGGGCACAGGACCCACAATATTATGAGAGGCTGATAGTGATAGAAAATGTCACGACCCAAAACCGATCCAGGTCGTGATGGCGCCTAACGGTGGCGTTAG
>ML269132.1:1081-54206 GCA_005239495.1 Nicotiana undulata
GATTTTATTTGAATTTATTGTTAAAAGTCATGAAAGACGGACTAGGAATCACTTACCTTGATGAGTTTGAACTTGCGCAGTCCTTTCCCTAGCTTGGAGGAGCTCTAATGGAGGTTGGGTATTGAATAATGAAGAAGAATCCCGTAATTGGACATTTAAGTACTGCCCAGGAAAACCTTCACTGCGATCGCGACACCGGACTTGCGATCGCGAAGGCCAACTGGCCGGACCTCTGTGATCGCGGCAGAGGTCCTGCAATCGCGAAGAATAATTGGCAAGACCTCTGCGATCGCGGCAGTGGTCCTGCGATCGCGTAGGACAAACTCTCCCGGCCCAGATGCTACTAAATGCGATCGCAAGAAATGGGCTGCGTTCGCGAAGGTGTGGAACTCAGACCTCTGCGATCGCGGCAGTGGTCCTGCGATCGCGTAGAACAAACTCACCCGGCCTAGATGCTACTCAATGCGATCGCAAGAAAAGGGCTGCGATCGCATAGAGCAATCGACATCCCAGCAAAATCCTTCTCCGCGATCGCAACCCATCTTCTGCGATCGCAGAGAAGGAAACCAGACAGCAGATTTTCTGGTTTTTCTAACTTAGCTCCCGAGGGTCCAAAACACACCCGAGCCCCTCGAAACCCTGTCCAAAAGCACCGGCAAGTCTGTATTCGTGATACGGACTCGCTCGAACTCTCGGACATGAAAAACAACAACGCAACTCAAAAATCAAACCCCAAAACCAAATTAATCAAACTTAAGAACTTTGAAATTCTAGAATTCACTTCAACGCGCCGAACCGGCCTAAACTACTCGGAATGACTTCAAAATTTGCAGACAAGTTATAAATGACACAACGAAACTATTCCCGGTCTCGAAATTTCAATCGGACCTCGGGAACATAAAATCACATTCCAAACCAAATTTCAAATTCTATGAGATTTCTCAAAATTTCATTAACTCCGATTTTCCTCATTTTATCCGAAACCAATCAAATCAAGTCCGTTTTACACCAAATTTTACAGATGACTTATATAACACATATTGAACCTGTTCTGGGCTCCGAAATTATAATACGGGCCCGGCAGCACAGGTTTCACATCAAGGTTCATTTTCATAAGCCCTTTAATATTTTCATAAAACAATTTTCTTTAAAAATTCATTTCTTGGACTTGGGTCCTCGGAATTCGATTCCAGGCATACGCCCAAGTCCCATATTTTCCTACGGACCTTTCGGAACCGTCGGATCACGGATCCGGGTCCGTTTACCAAAAATATTGACTAAAGTCAACTTTATTCAATTAATTATCACAAATTTAACTCTTAATCAAGTTTTTTCACACAAAGACTTCCCGGCTACGCGCCTGGGCTGTGCACGCACATCGATGTGAGATTAATGGAGGCTTTTGGGCCTCGAAACACATTCCAAATTAGATGCACATAAGATGACCCCTTTTTGGGTCATCACAAAGGTTCATACTGTTAATCCTTAACATAAAAGATTACAATGTTAGTCAATCATCTGTTGTTAACCCAATAGAATAACTAGTTTCAGTTTCCATTTTCACTTGTGTTAATAGAGCAACTAATAATAGAAGAAAATTACAAGTTGGATAACAATAACCAAATGTGTTACATTCTTTAAAAGAAATAAATGAAACTAATTAAATATGGAACATGACAACCTAACTAAATTTCTTTTATACAACCAAAATCCTCGTGGAACAGATTATAAAGCCTCTAAAATAACCAACAAAAGCTATTTTCCTTAAGAAGTAAAGATCTCTTCTTGTGTACATTACTATGGAATCTGAGCAATTTCAACCAAACTTTTATGCAGCGATTGTGGCTTGGAAAAGAATAGACAATGGTCACTACCTTTGATATCGAAGACACCATCAGGAGGGTTTTCCCTCACAAGTTTTGATTGGACTTCTGGTGAAAGAGCATGATCATCCAATGTTTAAAATCTACGATCTCTTAAAGATCCGTAGTCTACATCGGATATAAAAATCTTGAACCGTGTGATGACCCAAGGGGTCATTTTATGAATTTAGACCCCGTTCTAGGCTTATTATCCAAAAAAGATTAATTTTGAATACCTCAATTTGCGTTCGCAATCCGAACATAAACCCAGAAAGCTTTTATGTGAAAATATGAGAAATAGTAATTTCTAGAGTTAAAATTTAATTATAGTTGAATTGGGTCAATATTTTGAGAAAACAGATCCAGATATGTGTTCCGACGATCCTGGGAGGTCTGTAGTAAAATATGGGACTTGGGCGTATGCCTAAAAATGAATTCCGAGGTCCCAAGCCTTAGAAATCAATTTTTGAAAAAAAATTGTTCTGCTAAAATATTAATTAAATAAAGAAAATAATTATTTCTTGAAACTATTGGTATCGGGTCCATATTTTGGTTCCAGAGGCCGGTACAGATTTGTTATATTATTTAAATGCTAACTGAAAAATTTGGTGAAAATCAGAGTTTATTTGACGTGATTTGGACGTCCGGTTGAGAAATAATGAACTTTAAGTGTTCTTGAAAATATGATGGGGTTTGAGGTTTAATTCATAGTTTTACATATTATTTTAATGATTTGATCGCACATGCAAGTCCATATGATATTTTAGACTTGCGTGCATGTTTGGTTTAGAGCCCCGGGGGCTCGGGTGAGTTTCGAATATGCCACAGGATGTTTTACACTTAGACAAGATTGTTGTTTTTGCTGTTGCTGGTGCACAACACTTTTTTGCTACGCGGTCGCACTAATTCCCACGTGAACGCATAGTGTAATTTGGACCTGGGGGAGGGGGAAGCCAACTGTGCTATGCGAACACATAGCTTCCCATGCGAACACACTGGGTTAATTAGGCTTGGGGGCGGGGAGCCCAAAAAACCTATACAAATGCATCCCCCCTAACGCGAACGCGATGGCAAACATGCCTGACCCTATGCGAATGCGGGCAGGCCCATGCGAACGCATAAAAGGCCTGCCCATCTATATAAATACATTTTAAAACACGGACATAACCCTTTCTCTTCATATTTTTCGAACCTCACAGCCCTAAGGACGAATTTCTTTACCAAAGTTCATCCCCAAGTTGTTGGTAATCAATTCTAAACTTTACTCTTTCAATAACCCAATATTTTCATCACTCTTAAATCAAAAATTAAGAATTGTCATGGTAAAAATTGAGGGTTTGGGGAGAATTAGGGAATTTTATAAAAATCGAATCTTTACCTCGAATTGAGGTCGTATTTCAAAACTAATTGTATATTCGGGATCGTGGGTGAAGGGGTAAACGTAATTTGGTCCGAACCCCGAGTTTGGACCAAGCAGGCCCAGGGTCGGGTTTTTACCTTTTTTGAGAAAACTTAGGAAAAATTATAATTTTCAATAAAGTTAGTTTCTTTAGCATTAAATAAGGAGATTAAGTTAATTATGATTAGATTCGAGTGTATTGGAGGTGAATTCAAAAGGAAAAGCTATAATTTAGCAGTGAGTGGCCTGCGAAATTGAGGTAAGTGCTTGGTTTAACCTTGACTTGAGGGAATAGGAATCCCCAACTAAATTGTTATGTGAAATTGCATGTGAGTGGTGTATAGGTGAGGTGACGAGTATCTATGCACCACCAAATTGTCTGTTTCCATGATCCCCTCCCCGTTTCCAATATTTAATTGCTCAGGTTTTAATTGTTTCATGTCCATTGTTGTTTCTATGATTACTTGGCTTGTTAATTTATTGTTAAGTCTGGTTGTAATTATTTTTGAAAAAGTATTAGTGTTTTCCTTGGTTTGATCGTGGTACATAAAGATTGAGTGGGTTGACATTGTTATACGAGATATATATGTATTTCCTGCTGGTTCCATTTTTCTTTTGTGTTAATATTGATGAGTTTATGAGAAGTACAATTTCATGTTTGTAATTGTTGAGATAAAAGTGTTGTGAAAGGCTTGGACTGAATTGTGAAAGTTTTGATAAATAAGTAAATTGATAGTGATAACGGTGGTCAATCGATAGTGATAAGGGTGGACAGGGGAAATAAATGATAGTGATAAGGGTGGACATGGAAAATAAATGATAGTAATAAGGATGGACAGGTGGGATCGGGTTGCACGCCGCAACAAGACACTGATAAGGGAAGATATTTATGTTTTACTGATATTTATTACAAAAATTTGGAAACTTTACTGTTTTACTCTACTGTTTCTCATACCGCACATACGGTTATTTTAAAGTAAAGTTTGGAAATTAGGAAATTTGTGTGAGATTTTGGTGACAACTGAGGCCTGGAATAGGTGACCGAGTTATTTTATTTATTGTTTCAGTTTATATTTTCTTGTTTGTGTGGAATTGTTTTATTGCTTTATTTGATATATATTGTCACAGGTTAAGTTATATTTGCCCCGCCTTAGCCTCGTCACTACTTCGTCGAGGTTAGGATCGGCACTTACTTAGTACATGGGGTCGGTTGTAACGATACTACACTCTGCACTCTTTTGTGCAGATCCAGGTACCGGTCAGTAGTAGGGATTTTAGTAGCAGCTATCCATTAGTAGCAACATTCCGGTCTTCCAGCAGCAACATCTCCTACTAGGGGCAGAGGCCAAGGTAGGGGCCGGACTCATCCCATTGCTCAGGGAGCATCCCCAGCTGTGGAACCTCAGATCGAGATTAATGAGGAGGTTCCAGCCCAGACCATTCTAGCAGGACCAGCTCAGGTCCCCGAGGGGTTTATTGCCACCCCGGTCCTTCAGGATGCTTTGGTCCGTTTAGTGGGCCTTACGGAGAGTGTGGATCAGACTGGAACATTATCTGTTGCAGGGGCCGTATCTCAGGCTGGAGGAGGGGTCCAGACTCCTGCTACCACACTGCAGTTCAGACTACTCCTCAGGTCCAGACCCCAGTAGCCAATCCAGTTGAGGCAATTCAGCCAGTTGCAGCAGCCCCACCAGTTAATGGGGCAGCCATGTCTTTAGATGCTTTGTGGAGACTGGACAGGTTTATCAAGCTCTTCCCTGTTCACTTTAGTGGTGCTACATTAGAGGACTCTCAGGAATATCTGGATAGTTGTCACGAGGTATTGCGTAATATGGGTATTTTGAAGACTAATGGGGTCGATTTTGCTGCTTTTCAAATGACTGGTTCCGCCAAGAAATGGTGGAGGGATTTTCTGTTGACTAGACCAGTTGGGTCGCCTGCCTTGACTTGGGATCAGTTCTCTCATCTCTTTATGGAGAAGTTTTTGCTTGTTTCTACTCGAGAGGATAAGCGTCGTTAGTTTGAGCGACTTCATCAGGGCAACATGATCGTGACCCAGTATGAGACTCGTTTCGTGGATTTGGCTAGACATGCTATTCTCTTTTTGCCCACAGAGAGAGAGAGAGAGAGAGAGGGTCAGGCAGTTTATTGAGGGCCTTGCTCAGCCCATCAGGTTGTAGATGGCCAAGGAGACAGGGACCGAGATTACTTTTCTGGATGCAGCTAATGTGGCTAGGAGGGTTGAGTCGGTTCTCGGGATGGGAGGTCAGGGGTCTGACAAGAGACCTCTCCATTCCGGTGGTTTCAGTGGTGCCTCGTCTAGAGGCGGGACTTCATTTAGCAGAGGCCATTCTTCCAGGCCGTTTCATTCAGCACTACAGGCTTCACGTGGTACTTTGGGTGGTCGTGGTTTGTATCTGCCTCCTTCTGCTTAGCCAGTCTACAATGCTCCTTCAGCTCCTATTAGAGCACCTCCTCTGCACAGTTTTCATCGTGGTCAACCACTTCGTCCGAATCAGTTTACTTATCAGAAGGGATTTTTTGAGTGTGGAGAATTTTGGCATGTTCGGAGGACTTGTCCGAAATATGCAGGTAATTAGTTTCAGTATCAGGGTTCTCGTGCTATAGCTCCGGCACTAGCTCCAGTACCACCTGCCCAGCCGGCAAAGGGTAGTGGTCAGGCAGTTAGAGGTAGAGGCCAGAATGCTAAAAGTGGAGGCCAGCCAGTTAGAAGTGGAGGTCCTCCCAGAGGTGTGGGTCAGGGTGGCGGGGCCCAGCCCCGACTATATACATTTCCAGCTAGGCCTGAGGCGGAGTCCTCTGACGCTGTTATTACAAGTATCATCTCAGTTTGTGATAGAGCTACTTCAATTTTGTTTGATCCGGGGTCTACTTATTCTTATGTTTCATCCTATTTTGCCTCGTATTTGAATGTGCCCCGTGATTCCTTGAGTGTTCCTGTTTATTTGTCTACACCGGTGGGGGATGCTATTATGGTAGATCATGTGTATCGTTCGTGCGTAGTAGTTATTAAAGGTCTTGAACTAGTGTGGATCTGTTACTTCTAGACATGGTCGATTTTGATGTTATATTGGGCATGGATTGGTTGTCGCCCTACTATGCCATCTTGGACAGTTACCTTAGCTTTGCCGGGGTTGCCTCGATTAGAATGGAAAGGGACTCCTGGTCATTCTCCCAACAGAGTGATTTCATGCCAAGGCTCGCCGCATGGTGGAGAAAGGGTGTTTGGCTTATTTGGCCCATATTCGTCACTCCGATGCCGAGGTTTCTTCTATAGAGTTAGTTCCTATTGTTCGTGAGTTTCCCGAGGTATTTCCTGCAGACCTGCCGGGGATGCCACCTGACAGGGATATTGATTTTTGTATTGGCGTGGCTCCAGGCACTCAGCCCATTTCCATTCCTCTGTATCGGATGGCCCCACCAAAATTGAAAGAGTTGAAAGAATAGTTGCAAGACTTGCTAGATAAGGGTTTCATCAGACCCAGTGTCTCGCCTTGGGGTGCATCAGTTTTGTTTGTAAGAAGAAAGACGGGTCGATGAGGATGTGTATAGATTACCGACAGCTGAATAAAGTTACTATCAAGAATAAATATCCGTTGCCGAGAATTGATGACTTATTTGATCAGCTTCAGGGTGCTAGGGTATTTTCGAAAATTGATTTGAGATCGATCTATCATCAGCTAAAGATTAGGGCGTCTGATGTTCCTAAGACAACCTTTCGGACGAGGTATGGGCACTACGAATTTTTGGTTATGTCTTTTGGGCTGACTAATGCTCCAGCAACCTTTATAGACTTGATGAATCAGGTTTTCAAGCCCCGTCTGGACTCTTTCGTGATCGTGTTCATTGATGATATTCTTATATACCGTCGTGGTCGGGAAGAGCATGAGCAACACCTCCGTATAGCGTTCCAGACTTTGAGAGATAATCAGTTGTATGCCAAGTTTTCTAAATGTGAGTTCTGGTTAGATTTAGTAGCCTTCTTGGGACATATCGTATCGGCTGAGGGTATTCAGGTTGATCCTAAGAAGATAGAGGCAGTCAAGAACTGGCCTAGACCCACTACAGCCACGAAGATTAGGAGCTTCTTGGGTTTAGCGGGTTACTACCGTCGTTTTATGTAGGGGTTCTCATCCATAGCATCCCCAATGACTAAATTAACTTAGAAAGGTGCCCCATTTAAATGGTCAGATGAGTGCGAGGCAAGCTTTCAGAAGCTCAAGACAGCCTTGACTTCAGCACCGGTGCTGGAGTTACCATCAGGTTCAGGTTCTTTCACGGTGTATTGTGATGCTTCCCGAGTTGGACTTGGAGCAGTATTGATGCAAGATGGCAGAGTGATTGCATATGCATCTCGGCAGATGAAAGTCCATGAGAAGAATTATCATGTTCATGACTTGGAGTTGGCAGCCATTGTTCATGCATTAAAAATTTGGAGGCACTATCTTTATGGCGTGTCGTGTGGGGTTTTCACTGACCATCGCAGTCTCCAGTACTTATTCAAGCAGAAAGATCTAAATTTGAGGCAACAGAGATGGTTAGAGTTACTGAAGTATTATGATGTCACTATATTATATCACCTAGGGAAGGCCAACGTGGTGGCCGAAGCATTGAGTAGAAAGGCGGTGAGTATGGGCAGCCTTGCGTACATTCCAGTCAGTGAGACCGTTAGCTTCATACATTCAAAAGTTGGCTAATCAATTCGTAAGGTTGGATATTTTTTCCAACAGTGTTCTAGCTTGTACAGTCGCTCGGTCTTCTCTAATTGAGCATATCCGAGAGCGGCAGGAAGATGACCCGCATTTGATGGTTCTTAAGGACACAGTTTGGCGCGGTGGTGCCAAGCAAGTTATAGTTGGAGATGACAGTGTTTTGAGGATGTAGGGTCGTATATGTGTGCCTAATATTGATGGCCTTCGTGAGTTGATCCTTGAGGAGGCTCACAATTCTAAGTATTCGATTCACCTAGGAGCAGCCAAAATGTACTAAGGCTTGAGGAAGCATTATTGGTGGAGAAGGATGAAAAAGGATATTGTTGCGTATGTGGATCGTTGCTTAAATTGTCAGCAGGTAAAATATGAGCATTAAAGACGCGATGGTTTGCGCCAGCAGATAGAGATTCCTGAGTGGAAGTGGGAGCGTATCCCTATGCACTTCGTTGTTGGACTCCCACAGACTCAGAAGAAATTTGACGCAGTTTGGGTTATTGTGGATAGGCTGACAAAATCAACACATTTCATTCCTATTGCAAGTACTTATACTTCGGAGAGGTTGGCAAAGATATATATTCGAGAGATTGTTCGCCTTCATGGTGTGCCCGCGTCTATCATTTCTGATCGGGGTGCGCAGTTTACTTCGCACTTTTGGAGGGTAGTTCAGTGTGAGTTGGGTACCCGAGTGGAGTTGAGCACAACATTTCATCCTCAGGCTGACGGGCAGTCCGAGCGTACCATTCAGATTTTGGAGGATATGCTTCACACTTGTGTTATTGACTTTGGAGGTTCCTGGGATTAGTTCTTGCCGTTAGCGGAGTTTGCTTATAATAATAGCTATCAGTCGAGCATTCAGATGGCTCCCTATGAGGCATTATATGGCAGACGGTGCAGATCGCCAGTTGGATAGTTTGAGCCGGGAGAAGCTCGGTTATTGGGTACAAACTTAGTTCAGGAGGCCTTAGATAAGGTTAAGATTATTCAGGAGAGACTTCGTGCAGCTCAATCTAGGCGAAAGAGTTATGTCGATCGTAAGGTTCGTGATGTGGCATTCATGGTTGGAGAGAGAGTATTGCTTCGTGTATCGCCCATGAAGGGTGTCATGAGGTTTTGGAAGAAGGGCAAGTTGAGCCCTAGGTATATCGGGCCGTTTGAGATTCTTGATAGAGTGGGGGAGGTAGCTTATAGACTTGCGTTGCCTCCAGGGTTATCCTCAGTTCATCCGGTATTCCACGTGTCTATTCTCCGAAAATATCATGGTGACCCGTCCCACGTGTTAGATTTCAGCTCTGTCCAATTGGACAAAGACTTGACTTATGAGGAGGAGCCGCTAGCCATTTTAGACCGGCATGCTCTTCAGTTGAGGTCTAAGATTTATCCTTCAGTTCGAGTACAGTGGAGAGGCCAGCCCATTGAGGAGACTACTTGGGAGTCCGAGTCGGACATGGAGAGTAGATATCCACACTTGTTCGCCAATTCAGGTAATTTTCTATGTACGTTCGAGGACGAACATTTGTTTTAGACGTGGAGATTGTAATGACCCAGGGGGTCATTTTATAAATTTAGACTCCGTTCTAGGCTTATTAGCCATAAAAAGATTAATTTTAAATACCTCAATTTGCGTGCGCAGTCCGGGCGTGAAACCGGAAAGCTTTGAAAATATGAGAAATAGTAATTTATAGAGTTAAAATTTGATTATAGTTGACTTGGGTCAACATTTTGAGCAAACGGATCCAAATCTGTGTTCCGACCATCCCGGGAGGTCCGCAGTAAAATATGGGACTTGGGCGTATGCCCGGAAATGAATTTCGAGGTCCCAAGCCTTAGAAATCAATTTTTGAAAGAAATTGTTTTGCTGAAATATTAATGAAATAAAGAAAAGAATTAATGTTTGAAACTATTGGTATCGGGCCCGTATTTTAGTTTCGGTGCCCGATACATATTTGTTATAGTATTCAAATGCTAACTGTGAAATTTTGTGAAAATTGGAGTTTATCTGACGTGATTTGGACGTCCGGTTAAGAAATAATGAACTTTAAGTGTTCTTGAGAAAAATGATGGGTTTTGAGATTTCATTTATAGTTTTACATGTTATTTTCGTGATTTGATCGCATGAGCAAGTCCGTATGATATTTTTAGACTTGCGTGCATGTTTGGTTTAGAGCCCCGAGGGCTCGGGTGAGTTTCAGATAGGCCACAAGATGTTTTACACTTAGACAAGATTGTTGTTTTTGCTGTTACTAGTGCACAACACTTTTGTGCTACGCGTTCACACTAATTCCCACGCGAACGAATAGTGTAAAATCACCGGGGCCGTATTTTTGTTCTATGCGAACGCACCCCTACCCTCATGAATGCATAGTGTAATTTGGACCTGGGGGAGGGGGAAGCCAACTGTGCTATGCGAACGCACTGGGTTAATTGGGCCTGGGGGGAGGGGAGCCCAAATACCTTATGCAAACGCATCTCCCCTAACGCGAACGTGATGGCCAACATGCTTGACCCTATGCGAACACATAGAAGGCCTGCCCAGCTATATAAATACATTTTAAAACACGGACATAACCCTTTCTCTTCATATTTTTTGAACCCCATAGCCCTAAGGACGGATTTCTTCACCAAAGTTCATCCCCAAGTTGTTGGTAATCATTTCTAAACTTTACTCTTTCAATTACCCAATGTTTTTCATCACTTTTAAATCAAAAACTAAGAATGCTCATGGTAAAAATAGAGTGTTTGGGGAGCATTAAGGAATTTTATAAAAATCGAATATTTACCTCGAATTGAGGTCGGATTTCGGAACTAATTGTATATTCGGACTCGTGGGTGAATGGGTAAACGTAATTTGGTCGGAAAAATTATTACTTTTTTTTAAATAGAAAACTTAGGAAAAATTATAATTTTTAATAAAGTTAGTTCCTTTAGCATTAATTAATGAGATTGAGTTAATTATGATTAGATTCGAGTGTATTGGAGGTGAATTCAAAAGGAAAAGCTATAATTGAGCAGTGAGTGGCCTGCGAAATTGAGGTAAGAGCTTGGTTTAACCTTGACTTGAGGGAATAGGAACCCCCAACTAAATTGTTATGTGAAATTGCATGTGAGTGGTATATAGGTGAGGTGACGAGTATCTATGCACCACCAAAATGTCTGTTTACATGATCGCCTCCCTGTTTCCAATATTTAATTTCTCAGGTTTTAATTGTTTCATGTCCATTGTTATTTCTATGATTACTTGGCTTGTTAATTTATTGTTAAGTCTCGTTGTAATTATTTTTGGAAAAGTATTGGTGTTTTCCTTGGTTTGATCGTGGTACATAAAGATTGAGTGGGTTGGCATTGTTTTACGAGATATATATGTATTTCCTGCTGGTTCCATTTTTTTGTGATAATATTGATGAGTTTATGAGAAGTACAATTTATTGTTTATAATTGTTGAGATAAAAGTGTTGTGAAAGGCTTGACCTGAATTTTGAAAGTTTTGATAGATAAATAAATTGATAGTGATAAGGGTGGACAACTGATAGTGATAAGGGTGGACAATATGATAGTTATAAGGGTGGACATGGGAAATAAATGATAGTTATAAGGGTGGACAAGGGAAATAAATGATAGTGATAAGGATGGACAGGTGTGATCGGGTTGCACGCCGCAACAAGACAGTGATAAGGCAGGATATTTATGTTTTACTGATTTTTATTACAAAAAATTGGAAAATTTACTGTTTTACTCTACTGTTTCTCACATTCCGCACATACAGTTATTTAAAGTAAAGTTTGGAAATTTGGAAATTTGTGTGAGATTTTGGTGACAACTGAGGCCTGGAATTGGCGACTGGGTTATTTTATTTATTGTTTCATTTTATATTTTCTTGTTTGTGTGAAATTGTTTTATTGCTTTATTTTATATATATATATATATATATATATATATTGTCACATGTTAGGTTATATTGCCCCGCCTTAGCCTCGTCACTACTTCGTCGAGGTTAGGCTCGGCACTTACTCAGTACATGGGGTCGGTTGTACTGATGCTACACTCTGCACTCTTTTGTGCAGATCCAGCTACCGGCCAGCAGTAGGAATTTTAGTAGCAGCTATCCATTATCCGGAGACACGAGGTATATCTGCTGGCGTTCGCAAATCCTAAGATTCTTCTCTTAGTTCGTAGAGACTGTTTTATATTTTCTCAAAACAGTTATATTATTTCTTTCAGCCCATTATTTGTAGTATTCTTTAGCAGTTCGTGCAGTGTGATACCAAACTCTGGGGTAGTCTTAGAGTTAATTATATAATTAGTACGTGGCTCGGTTTATTAGTTGTTTATCATTTTATATTTGGAGTTATTCATTGGAAACCATTAGATTAAGTTTATTTTAAATTTATTTTATTATGTTTAAAGGGATAATCAATGGAAAATAGCTAATCAAACTCTAACATTGGCTTGCCTAGCAAGTGTGATATTAGGCGCCATCACGATCCCTAAGGTTGGGAATTTGGGTCGTGACAAACCGTTAATAACCGAAAAACTAAACCGAAAATAACCGCACCGAACCTTGAAAAAACTGCACCGAACCGTAAATACTTTGGTTTGATTTGGTTATTAATATTACAAGATCGAAAATCGATAAACCAAACCGTGCTTTCATAATAACCGACTGAACCGACTGACGCCCACCCCTAGTGTGTGGACAGCTGGTTTGGTGAAAGATTCCATTTTCAGAAAGAAAGAAGCTGCAGCATTGTTATTCCCCAATTCTAGAGCATTATCGGACCTTATGCTTTGAATGGTGACATGAAATTGAGTTTGAACCATCAAATACAAAGGCTTTTAGGAGAGGAAAGGCACTACTTTTGGACCCCAACAAATGAGTCCAAGTGCATGTTGAGAAGTCATCAACAATGGTAAGGAAATATTTTGAGCCTGAATATGTAGAAGTGTGATATGGTCCCCAAGTGTCAACATGAACAAGTTGAAAAGGCTTCGAAGTATGAATAGAACTATCAGGAAATGATAATCTAGTTTGTCTAGGCATAGGACAAATAGTACATGGAAATGATTGTATATAGGAAATATCAGAAGAAATTTTAGAAATGCTTTTCATTTTAATAAAATGAACATGTGGTGTGATGCCAAACAATGTCCATTTTATTCATATCAACTTTATTACAAGAGGGGGAAACAATATTTTCAGTGCAAAGAAGATGATCAGAACCAGACAGATATGACAAGCTGCTGCAGGAAGTTGTCAAAGTAACCTGAGGCTGAGAGGTCTTTTCCCACACAAATTTGTACAACCCACTGTCCAATTTACCAAGATCCATAGGCTTCTTTAGAGAAGGGCCCTATATGAGACATGAAAGTCTAGTAAACTGAACTATACAATCAATAGTTTGTGTACAGTGATGAGATTGTGCTTAAAGGAAGGTAGATAAAGGATATGTTGAAGAATTATAGAATCAGTCAAAACAAAAGATCTTGTTCAAGTAACTTTTAGTTTATAACCATTTTGTAGAGACACTAGGAAAGGAATAGGTAAATGTGCGATATTAATGAGATATTCTTTATTAGAAGTCATATGGTCAGAAGCACCAGAGTCAGTTATCCAAGTTAAGGAATCAGATTGGTTTAGCAAAGTAGAGTTTAAACTATATACGATATTATCAGGCAACAGAGTACCAACAAAGTTGGCAGAACTCATGATATTGAATTGAGGGGCAGGATTAGAGACATGAGATTGTTGCAATAAGTAGAGCAATTAAGAGTATTGTGATGACCCAAGGGCTCATTTTATGAATTTAGACTCCGTTCTAGGCATAATAGACCTAAAAGGGTTAATTTTAAATACCTCGATTTGCCTGCGCAGTCCGAGCGTAAAACTGGAAAGCTTTTATGTGAAAAATATGAGAAACAGTAATTTCTAGAGTTAAAACTAAAAGTTGACTTTGGTCAACATTTTGAGTAAATGGACCCGGATCCGTGTTCCAACGATCCCGGGAGGTCCGCAGTAAAATATGGGACTCAGGCGTATGCCCGAAAATGAATTTTGAGGTCCCAAGCCTTAGAAATCAATTTTTGAAAGAAATTATTTTGCTGAATTATTAATGAAATAAGGAGAAGAACTAATGTTTGAAACCATTGGTATCGAACCCATATTTTGGTTCCGAAACCCGATACAGATTTGTTATAGTATTTAAATGTTTACTGTGACATTTGATGAAAAACGAAGTTCATTTGATGTGATTCAGACATCCGGTTGAAAAGTTAGGAACTTTAAGTATTCTTGAGGAAAATGATGAGTTTTGAGGTTTAATTTGTTGTTTTACATATTATTTTCATGATTTGATCGCACGAGCAAGTCCGTATGATGTTTTTAGACTTGCGTGCATGTTTGGTTTGGAGCCCTGAGGGCTCGGGTGAGTTTCAGATAGGCGTCAGAGTGCTTTTAGACTTAGAAAATCTGGTGCATTTGCTGGTTTCTGGTGTCTGGTAAAATACACTATGCGAATGCGTGGTAACCCACGCAAACGCACTGAACAAACGGGGAAGGGGGCTGGTTTACCCTATGTGAACGCATAAACCTAGGATGCGAACGCGGAGCCTGGGGAATTTACTCCACGCGAACGCACTAGGTCAGCCGCAAACGCGTAGAATAGGAAGGGAGTCAGGGGATGGGAAGCTTAATGTTGTGCGAACGCGTCCTGTTGCTCGCGAACGCATAAGCCTGGGGGATTAAGCCTATGCCAACGCGGCCTGTTGCTCGCGAACACATAGGCCTGGGGGATTAAGCCTATGCGAACGCGGCCAAGGCACACGAACACATAGAATCACTGTCCAGTTTTTAAAAACAGTAGCAAAAACGGGTAGACCTTCATCTTCTTCATATTTTCGAACCCCACAGCCCTAGGAACGAATTTCTTCACCAAAGTGCATCCCCAAGTCATAGGTAATCAATTGTAAACTTTTCTCTTTCAATTCCTTATTGTTTTTCATCACTTGTAAATCAAAAACTAAGAATTTTCATGGTAAAAATTAAGGGTTTGGGTAGAATTAGGAAATTTTGTAAAAATCGAATTTTTACATCGAATTGATGCCGGATTTCAAAACTAATTGTATATTTGGGATCGTGGGTGAATGAGTAAACGTAATTTGGTCCGAACCCCGAGTTTAGACCAAGCGGGCCCGGGGTCGGGTTTTCACTTTTTTGAGAAAACTTAGGAAAAATTATAATTTTCAATAAAGGTAATTCCTTTAGCCTTAATTAATGATATTAAGTTAATTATGATTAGATTCGAGCAAGTTAGAGAAAGATTCTAGAGGAAAAGCTATAATTGAGCAGTGAGTGGCCTGTGAAATTGAGGTAAGTGCTTGATTTAACCTTGACTTGAGGGAATAGGTATCCCCAACTTATTTTCTATGTGAATTGCATGTGTGTGGTGTATAGGTGAGGTGACGAGTACCTATGCACCACCAAATTGTCTGATAAACATGATCCCTTCCCCGTTTCCAATTTGATTGATTCCTGTCTTAATTGTTCTATGTTCATTATTGTTTCTATAACCACTAGGCCTTATTACATTGATGTTAAATATTATTTGGCTATTTTGGAAGAGTATTGGTTGCGTATTTGGTTCCCTTGTGGTACAGAAAGGTTTTGAGCAGTTTGGCACTATTTTTGGAAATATATTGGTAAATTCATGTTGGTTTCATTTTTGATAATATTGAGGAAGTTGTGAGAAATGCAGTCTAACTGTTTCGTGATTGTTGAGGTTCACGTGGTTATTGGGTTTCATTGAATTATTTCCAATTATGTTGTAAGTGTGTTAAAAGTGTTGGTTGTTCTGTTGATTATATCATGGTACATAAAGACTGAGTTGGGTTGACAGTGTTACGGTGGTTACATATATTCTGGCTGGTTTTATTGTGGAATGATATGGGGTAAAGCTTACGAGCTATATTGTTTTCTATTTGCAATTGTTGAAATAAAAGTGTTGTGAAAGGCTTGGCCTGAACTGTGAAAGTTTTGATGAATAAAAAAAATTGATTGTGATAAGGGGGGGAAATAGATTGTGATAAGGGTGGATAATTGATTGTGATAAGGGTGGATTATCGATTTTGATAAGGGTGGAGAAATGATTGTGATAAGGGTGGACATTTATGTGTTACTGATTTTAAACATAAAGATTGGGAAACTTCACTATTTTACTCTATCGTTTCTCATATTATGCACATACGGTTATTTTAAAGTGAAATTTGGAAGTTTGGAAGCTTATTTAAGAATTGGTTATGGTTGAGACCTGAAAAAGGTGATTGAGTTATTTTAATCGTTGTTGCAGTTATTATTATTATTTACTTGTTTTAGACTTCCTTCTTGCTTTATTATTTAATATTGTCACAGGATATATTGTTAATGCCCCGCCGTAGCCTCGTCACTACTTCGTCGAGGTTAGGCTCAGCACTTACTCAGTACACGGGGTCGGTTTTACTGACACTGCACTTTGCACTCTTTTGTGCAGATCCAGGTACCGGCCAACAGTAGAGCTATTTAGAGCAACTTCCTATTTTTTGGAGACACGAGGTATATCTGCCGGCGTTCGCAGATCCCGAGAGTCTTCTCTATATTACTTAGATTACTTTTTTATTTGATTCAAAACAATTACTCATTATTTCTTTCAGCCCATTATTTGTAGTATTCTTTAGTAGTTCGTGAATTGTGACACCAGACCCTGGGGTAGTCTTTGAGTTATTTATATAATTAGTTTGTGGCTCGGTTTAATTAAGTGTTTATTATTTTATGTTCGGATTTATTTATTAAAAGTCAGTATCTTAAGTTTATTTTATAATTGTTCATTATGCTTAAATTGAAAATCAAAGGTAGTAGCTAATCGAACTCTAACATTGTCTTGCCTAGCAAGTGTGGTGTTAGGCACCATCACGACCCCTAAGGTTGGGGGAATTTGGGTCGTGACAAGTATTGCTGCATTGTCAGCCCAGGCACCACATAAGCTTTTTCAGCAACATGTGCAATAGAGGTTTGATTGGAAGACTCAGAACCAGAGAAATCAGAGTCTGTCACCATATTAGCAGTTGTCTTTCTACCCATAGTAAACTTGAAGTTAGCGGGAAAGCCATGAAGCTTAAAACACTTATCAATTAAGTTCCAAGCTTCTTGCAATACTTGCAGAAGAGATTAGAGGCTCTGGAGTAATTATCAAAGTTCACTCTTTGAGTAAACTGTCTCTGTTGCCCCTGAAATTGCATATTCAGTTGGGGTTGAGTAGTTTTTTTAAGGGAATTCACATTGAAGGAGGATGCTTCAGAGGTACATTGAGGAGGTGGGTTGACTTGTCTTTGCCTTTTATCTTGAAGAAGAATTTTATAGGCATTATCAAGGGATGGTAGTTATTGCATCATCAACAGATTGCTTCTCACACCAACATAAACCTCATTCAACCCCATGAGGAACTGATGGACTTTGTTTTCCTCTTTCTCCTCTTGGAGACCCTTTTTAGCAGTACAATTGCAAGAATTTGCATGACTGTTGCGCATTAGTCCCAATTCATCCCAAATTCTCTTAAATTTGGTGAAATATGAGGCAATATCAAGGGATCCTTGATAGGTAGAGGCAAGTTCCCTTTTTAGTTCAAATACTTTGGTCCCATTTACACGACCATACATATTATTTAATTGTTTCCATATACTTTCAGCTGTCTCAGAGTATTGAACACTTTCGGCTATATCTAGTGATAATGAGCTTGTTTACCAAGATATCACCATATTATTACAACGGTCCCATCGTTTATAATTAGGAGAAGTTGCAGCAATTTTAGGACACGAACCATCAATGAATGCAATTTTGTTCCTAGCAGACAACGACACTATCATACTGCGTTTCCAACCTCCAAACCCACTCCCCGAATATGGCATAGGGACCAGGGACACACCAGGTACATCAGACGATAGAAGGAATAGATGAGATGTAGGGTAAGGAGTATATGCGGAAGAAGAAGTAGAACCAATCATGATTACAACAATTAACTCACCAACAAACACTTTACACTGAAATCAAGATCCAACACATGCAAAAGAGAAATGAAAAGTACCAGCCTTTTTTGCAACCTGAAGAAGTAAGGCCTTTATATAATAGAGAAGCTCTAGCGAAGCAATGAAAATCCAGGAAACCGTAGTTCCAAGATACATCGAGAAAACCCTAGCTTCAACATAATAGAAATCCCAGTCTCAAATCAACATCAGAGAGATTTAGTACAATCAACACCGCAAAGTTGAATTAATCGCAGAGAAACAGAGTGTATTTTGCCGGAAAACCACAAAAGAATCACGAAATTCTGACAAAGATGAATCCTGATAAAAAATGGGTGAAATGAAACAGGGGTAACACCGCTCGATGTAGATAAACAAGATCTAACGGATTCCCTGCTCTGATACCATGACAACTCAGTAAAAATAGATCAGAAAGGGAAGCTCGTTAATGGAGGTTAGGGCTTTCTAGAGACTTCTTCATCAAAGAAAACAAACGACGAGAGATAATGAAAATGACTGGCCAACTATTAACAATTGTGGCCTCTTCTATTTATATCTTGCTTATACAATGTAAAATTGGCTATCCGCTAAATGAATGACTACTATGCTATATTAACAAAGAATGACTAACTAATACAAAAAGGCTAAGTATAAAATTAATAGTCGGGCCAACTTAAGTGTGCTGCTTTGGGCTTGAAATGGTGCAAGTTGGTGGCCAACAGTTGCATACGACATATCAGGATATGTAGATTTTTGAGCTAATTAACGGGCTTTATTCTGTTTAGAAATGATTTATCAAATAAGAAGCTGTGGTCTATGGATTTTAGCCTTTGAAATTATTGTAAAAATAGCGGGCTAGCAAGTTTTCGGACTGGTCATTCAAAAATAGCCAGCGTTTGCAAAGTCATTGAAAAATAGCTATTTTGCTGCAACACGAAAAGTTCTCGCATAATATACTGGAGATCGGTGCACCTGTGTATGAACTTCCAGCATATTATGCTGGAACTCCAACACGCGAAAAGTTCCAGCATAATATAATGGAGATGGAGCACCGACAACACACAGAAAGTTCCAGTATAATATACTGGAAATTGGAGCACCGATGCTCCAATCTCCAGTATATTATGCTGGACCGGTATATTATACTGGAACTCCAGAATATTATACTGGAGTATTTTTCCGGATTTTGAACAGTATTTTCGTTCGGATTTATCTTTACATGAAAAATGACAAAATTTCGATTACTTTTGAAACTGTGACTATTTTTGAATGACCACTTATAAATCTGACTATTTTTGAATTTCTCCCGAATTTATTTGGTCGAGGATTAGTACTTCGTTGATAAAAAGTTTGAGTTTTGGTAATTCAATTATGTCAATAAAAGATATACTATTTTCTATTTTTGAAACTAAAAAGAGATGATTTGATTGTATGTCATTAACTTTATATAAAATATGAGATATCCATATTCTCTTCTTATTCGAACAGAATATAGACCATTTAAAATTTCTGAATATGTAATAGGTAACAATATAAATCTTCTAATTAAGATCTCATTCTTCCAGTCAAATTTCTGAACTGCTTAACATAACTTTTGCTGTAAGAATGGTAGGTAAATATGAATCGCATTTTACTTTCTAATAGTGTAATTTACCCAGGTCTAGGTAAAGATACTATAAAAAGCCTCTTGCATCTTTTACCAAACTACACAGTTTGAATTTAAAGTTGATATATACTTTCATAAGAATGGCCAAGCTTGTAAGCTCTGCTCTTTGTTTCCTTCTAATTATTGCAGGTTTGTATTATATATTTCTTTTTCTTTTTCTTTTTGAGAATTGAGATTGAGCAAGAGGTAAATCTGTTAATTTGCTTGTCTGCCTAAAATTACCCTATTCATATTTACAATGATAAGAAGCGAAGCAGATCTTTGATTTAAATTTAATTAGTTCAAACATTTAAAATTTTTAGCACTGAATGGTTGTTATATATATATATATATATATATAAAACACTCCATAATGTAGATATTGAATTTAGATGAAACTATAGTCAAGAGGCTATATCCATCCATGATAATGGTATTTTTACGTTTTTGAGTTATAGTCAACTTTTATTATTCCAATTACTCATCATTCAAATCATCATTTATTAGGTTTAATAGGTTATAATATCTGAGTAAGTTATATACTATACTATAATGTAAAGAATATTTGCATTATTTTGTAGTAATGTTTAATCGGTTATAGTATATGTTATTGTTCTATTTTTCCAAATTATCATATCCGATTTGATATGGGGAGTTACTTGTTTTAGGTCAACTAACCCGACAATATAAATTTTTTAGACGGTCGTTGCACAAGGTATAAACCCATAGTAAATACGTGACAAGTTACTATATAGGTAGAGTATGTCATGAACTTATGATTGAAACAAAATAACATTAGTTCTTTTCTTTTTTGGGCATTGATATAATGAAATGTTGTTCAATTTTTGTTGCAGTTGCGTTGGCAATTACTCAAGTGAATGCACAGAAGAGATGCAGTGTGGTGTTGAATCCAACGGGATGTGTCCTTTTTGACTGCAAAAAGGAATGCTTTCAGAAATACAATGGGAATGGACTTTGCTCAAGTTCGGGCACTATTGTTGGCCAATACATTTGCACCTGCATTTATAATTGTACTTGATCAATTCCCTTTGGATGTAACTGCGATGACAAAAGGAGTCATTTTATGAATTTACATTTTATTCTAGGCTTAATAGTACTAAAAAGATTAATTTTAAATAACTCAATTTGCGGGCGCAATCCGGGTGTGAAACCGGAAAGCTTTTATGTGAAAATATGAGAAATAGTAATTTCTAGAGTTAAAATTTGATTAAAGTTGACTTTGGTCAACATTTTGAGTAAACGGACCCGTATCCGTGTTCCGACGATCCCGGAAGGTCCGCAGTAAAATATGGGACTCCGGCGTATGCCCGAAAATGAATTCCGAGGTCCGAAGCCTTCGAAATTAATTTTTGAAAGAAATTATTTTGCTGAATTATTAATGAAACAAAGAAAAGGATTAATGTTTGAAATCATTAGTATCATGCCCTTATTTTGGTTATGGAGCCCGGTACAAATTTGTTATAGTATTTAAAGGTTAACTATGAAATTTGGTGAAAAACGAGTTTATTTGACGTGATTCGGACGTCCGGTTGAGAAGTTATGAACTTTAAGTGTTCTTGAGAAATATAATGAGTTGTGAGGTTTAATTCATAGTTTTACATGTTATTTTCATGATTTGATCACACGAGCAAGTCCGTATGATGCTTTTAGACTTGCGTGCATGTTTGGTTTAGAGTCCCGAGGGCTCGGGTAAGTTTCAAATAGGTTTGGGTTGTGTTGCGCTCGTTCTTTCTTATGCTTCGACGTCGTTTCTTCAAGCATAAATGATATCATATTAAACAAGTGAGCTCCGATTTCTGTTTTGAATGAAGTATTAGATCAGTATCATAATTACGGACCCGTAGCAAAAAAAATCATCGAATTTGGACATTGTATGAGAATTTTATGGTCATTTTACTAAGGTTGCCAGATTTTCCAAGTTAATTACGAAATTGCCACTGACGGTGTATTAAAAATCTGTACTATTTGCAAATATTAAAATCAACATATCTCCTTCATTATAAGGTCAAATGGAGTGATTCAAAAGCCTAAATTGACTAGAATTTCACATGGAATCCATTGGAGACATAAAAATCGAGTTTCGGGATCATTTGTCATGAGGAACGAGGTAGAATAGCTGGCAGAAAAATATATATTAAACGAGCAGACTTCTTCCTCTTCAAATTTTCGAACCCCACATCCCTAGGAACAAATTTCTTCACCAAATATCATCCCCAAGTCATATGTAATCAATTCAAAACTTTACTCTTTCAATTACCCATTGTTTTCATCACTTTTAAATCAAAAACTAAGAATTTTTATGGTAAAAATTGAGGGTTTGGGTAGAATTAGAAAATTTTGTAAAAATCGAATCTTTACCTCGAATTGAGGTCGGATTTCGAAACTAATTGTATATTTGGGTTCGTAGGTGAATGGGTAAATGTAATTTGGTCCGAACTCCAAGTTTAGACCCAGCGGGCCCGTGGTCGGGTTTTCACTTTTTTGAAGAAAACTTAGAAAAAATCATTTTTTTCAATAAAGTTATTTCCTTTAGCCCTAATTAATGATATTAAGTTGATTATGAATAGATTTGAGTGTGTTGTAGGTGAATTCAAAAGGAAAAGCCGTAATTGAGCAGTGAGTGACCTACGAAATTGAGGTAAGTGTTTGGTCTAACTTTGACTTGAGGGAATAGGAATCCCCACTTGTTTGCGATGTTAAATGCATGTGTTTGGTGTATAGGTGAGGTGACGAGTATCTATGCACTACTAAATGGTCTGTTAAACATGATCCCTTCCCGGTTCCCAAAGTTAATCGATTCTTGGCTTAATTGTTTTATGTTCATTATTGTTTCTACGATTACTTGGTCATATTCTGTTGTTGTTAAATATTGTTGTGGTTATTTTGAAAAGAGTATTTATTATTTATTTGGTTCCCTTGTGTTACAAAACGATTGAGTAGTTTGGCATTGTTTCTACGAGGCACATATATATTTATATTCCTATTGCTTTCATTTTTGATAATATTGAGAAAGTTATGAGAATTGCAGTTTAACTGTCTTATGACTGTTGAGGTTTACGTGGCTATTTGATTTTAATCGATTATTGCCAATTGTTGTTGCAAGTGTGTTAAAAGTGTTGGTTGTTCTCTTGATTCTATTATATTACATAAAGATTGAGATGGGTTGACAATATTACAGTGTTTACATATATTCTGGTTAGTTTTATTGTGAAATGATATTGGTTGAAGCTTACGAGCTATACTGTTTTCTGTTTGTAATTGTGGAAATAAAGGTTTTGTGAAAGACTTGACCTAAACTGTGAAAGTTTTTGATGAATAAACCAAATTGATTGTGATAAGGGGGTTGTGATAAGTGTGGATAATTGATTGTGATACGGATGAACAAATTGATTGTGAGATTGTGAATAGGTTGGATCGGTTTGCACGCCGCAACAAGACAATGATAAAAGAGAATATTCATGTATTACTTTTTATAAAAATAAAGGCTGGAACACTCATTGTTTTATTGTCATTATTTCATATTCTGCTCTTACTGTTATTTAAAGTGAAACTTGTTCTGTTTACAATTGTCGAGACATAAATATTGTGAAAGATTTTGACTTGAATTATGAAATTGTGAATAAATTGATATGATATGTCTGGTGGGAGCGGGTTGCACGCCGCAACAAGGAGTGATAAGGGTGGACAGGTGAGATCGGGTTGCACGCCGCAACAGGAGTAATAAGGGTGATTTATTTAGGGAGGAGCAATAAGGGTGGACAGGTGGGAGCGGGTTGCACGCCGCAACAAGGAGCGATAAGGGAGGACATTTATATTTTTACTAATTTTCAAAGAAAAACAAAGATTTAAAAACTTACTATTTTATATTACTATTTTTCATATTTTGGCACTACTTTTATTTAAAGTTAAAGTTTGAAAACTTGGAAATTATTTGAGAGTTGGTTATAGCTGAGGCCTGGAAAAGGCGGCTGAGTTATTTCATTGTTGTTGCAGTACTTACTTATTTGTTTAGATTTCCTTCTTGCCTTATATTTATTGTCTCAGTTATATTTTTCTTGTTCGTGTAGACTTGTTTCATTGTGTTATTGTATATATTATTGTCACAGGTTATATGTTGTTAATGTCCCGCCGTAGCCTCGTCACTACTTCGTCGAGGTTAGGCTCGGCACTTACTCAGTACATGGGGTCGGTTGTACTGATACTACACTCTGCACTCTTTTGTGCAGATCCATGTACTAGCCAACAATAGGGATTTTAGAGCAGCCATCTATTTATTCGGAGACACGAGGTATATCTGCCGGCGTTCGCAGATCCCGAGAGTCTTCTCCTATTTTTATAAAACTGTTTTAGTATATTCAGAACAATTACACTATTTCTTTCAGCCCAGTATTAGTAGTATTGTTTAGTAGTTCGTGAATTGTGACACAAGATTCTGGGGTAGTTCTAGATCTATTATATGATTAGTTCTGTCACGACCCAAATCCGAACTCAGGTCGTGATGGCGCCCAACGCCGGGTCAAGCAAGCCAACACTTGTGTTACTAACGAGATTACCTTCTTAGATAGATTATTCCGAAACTTTGCCAATTTTTAAGGTTTAACATTTGCAAGGTGAAAACGTATAACATAGCTGGTTTAAATAAACACAACCAAAAGGACCGTAGATAACATATATATAGTGAAAAAATATAATATCTACTATGTTCCAAGACCTAGTGTCACAAGCGTACGGGCAGACTAGTGGAATATACAAAATAAGATAAAATGATTGTGCTACTGTCTGAAGGAAATGGACAGCTGCTGAGGATCGCCAAGGGGGAAGCAACTCACCGTAGAGTCGGGTACATAGTATGCTCTCAAGATCACACTCCGGTTTGATAACCAGATGCACCTGCTTCAGAACCTGTACAATTAAGTACAGAAACGTAGCATTAGTACATATAAACAAATATGTACCCAGTGAGTATCCCGTCTAATCTCGAAGAAGTAGTGACGAGAAGTAGACGTGATACTTACTAGGGCCATGAGTAAATAACAGGGCTAAATAAGACTAAGCAGGGATAATAGTCCTGGAATCACAAAGACATGAAATATCAAATATAAATTTACAACTTACTTACTTCTACCTGTCAAATCACAATAGTATATAATGAACTACCTTCCCTTTTCACATGAAGCAGTTTATATAATAACAACACGACTCTCAGTCAAATATAAAACACATAGTATGCCAGAGCGTACGACCGAAGAGTCGCGAAAATAAATGTGCACTGCCGAGGGTCGAACGGCTCGAACCATAGATGCATCTATTACCCCGCTCGCGAATCGATCATGCGACGCAATTTACATAATTATAAGGCTACCCCGCTCACGAATCATACATGTGACGCGGGTGCTCATATACGTACACAGAATTATTAGAAATTCAGGAATTTAACAGGGATTATACTTGAAAACAAGAACTTAAGTAATGAAATTAAAACATGACTTCCTAATACCATCATACCAATTCAAGAATAATAAGCAACTAAATGATACATTTAGGGATACATGTAAGGCACATAAAAGCATGCTCATGGGTCCTAAACTACCCGACATGTCAATAATAGCCGCTACGTACAGACTCTCGTCACTAGGTACGTACGTAGCCCCCACAGACATTTACATGTAGCATTTAGATCACCTATGGGTACAATTCCCTCTTACAAGGTTAGAAAAGAGACTCACCTCGTGACGAACCTACTCCCCGGGTCAAGAATGCGCCCGAAACTCCGAACTCGTCACCCAAGGACTCGAAACTAGTCAAATATTATGTAAATATATCAAATTATACTCAAAAGCATGAAATTTCCCCATTTTACTTAGTCAGTTCATCATTCTTGAAGAAATCCCAAAATTCACCCCCGGTCCTGCACGCTCGAATTCCGAAAATTCACAAAGGAAACACTCACCCATAACCTAAGGATCGTTAATATATGATTTTTACTTGATTTCCTAGCCAATTCACGGGTAATTCTCTAAATTCCCGAAGCCCTTGGGTTACTACCCAATTCTTGATTTTCACTAATTAAGTAGTTAATTTAACTAGTAATCCATGTATTAAACTAACACTAGGGTAGAATTTACTTACCTTATCAGTAGCTAGGTCGTGGAGTCTCTTTTCCAAGCTCCCAAGTCTCTAATGGAGGAGAAAAATGGAGGAAATGAGGTAAATCCCGTGTTTTAAAGAAACACACTGCCTAATAGTGGTTCCGCACCTGCGGCTCACAGACCGCACCTGCGGTCTCGCACCTGCGAGCAAAAGCTCGCACCTGCGGAGTGGAGCCCGCACCTGCAGAAGGTCGTCCGCACCTGCGAAAAGGGGCAGCCTCACCTGGGGCCGCACCTGCGAATCCTGGGACCGCAAGGGCGGTCTTGCACCTGCGACTGGGCAACCGCACCTGCGGTCACACCAGATCAGGTGCACCAGCAACTGTTTCAGCTAGTTTTTGGCCTCGTTTGGTGCCCAAGAGGCACCTGGGCCCACCCGAGCCACCATCCAAATATGCCAACAAGTCCCAAATCATAATACGGACTCGCTCAAGCCTTCGGAACACTCAAAACAACGCTAAAACTCAAAATCACACCTCAAAACCCCTAAAATCAAAACTTAAGAACTTCAAGTTCTTGAATTCGATATCGATGCGCCGAACCGACCTATACTACTCGGGATGACACCAAATTTTGCAGGCAAGTCATAAATGACATAACAGAACTATTCTCAGTCTCAGAATTCCGTTCAGACCTCGATAACACAAAAACACGTTCCAAACCAAAATATGAACTTAAGGAAACTCTTATTTCAATATTGGGCACCGAAACGCCCCCGGGTCATCCAAAACCCATTCCGAACATACGCCCAAGTCCGAAATCATCATACGCAACTACCGGAACCGTCAAAACTCGATTACGAGGTCGTTTTCTCAAAATGTTGACCGAAGTCAAACTTGGCCAAAAAGGCCAACCTTAAGGAACTAAGTGTTCCTATACTGCTCTAAACACTTCCGAATCCCGAACCACCCGCCCCTGCGAGTCATAACTCACAATAAGCCGCTATGGGAAGTTTCATTTAAGGGAACGGGGTCCGATAACGCAAAATGACCGGTAAGGTCGTTATTCTCCACCTCTTAAACAAACGTTCGTCCTCGAACGGGTCTAGAATCATACCTGATGTGCTGAATAAGTACGGATATCTGCTCCGCATGTCCTCCTCGGACTCCCAAGTCGCCTCCTCGACTGGTTGGCCCCTCCACTGGACCTTTACGGTAGAAACTCTCTTGGATCTCAACTGGCGATCTTGTCTATCAATAATAGCAACTGGCTCCTCTTCGTAGCCCAACCTATCATCCAACTGAATAGTGCTGAAATCAACCACGTGAGAGAAGTCGGTGTGATACCTCCGGAGCATGGATACATGAAAGACCAGATGAACTCCTGATAAACTGGGAGGTAAGGCTAGCTCATAAGCAACCTCTCCAACTCGCCTCAACACCTCGAAAGGACCTATAAACCATGGGCTGAGCTTGCCCTTTTTCCCGAACCTCATAATACCCTTCATCGGCGAGACCTTCAACAAAACCTTGTCTCCCTCCATAAATGATACATCACGCACCCTTTGATCCGGGTAACTCTTCTGTCTGAACTGTGTTGTGCGGAGCCTTTCCTGAATCAACTTTACCTTTTTTAAGGCATCCCTCACCAGGTCAGTGCCATATAACTTAGTCTCGCCAGGCTTAAACCACTCGATAGGATAACGACATCGCCGACCATACAAAGCCTCAAATGGAGCCATCTCGATGCTGGACTGATAACTATTATTGTAAGCAAACTCGGCCAAAGGCAAGAACTGGTCCCACTGACCTCCGAAGTCAATCACACATGCCCTGATCATGTCCTCCAATATCTGAACTGTACGCTCCGACTGACCATCAGTCTGAGGGTGAAATGCTGTGTTGAGATCTATCTGGGTACCCATCTCACTATGCAATGCCCTCCAGAAGTGCGGGGTGAACTGAGGACCTCAATTTGATATAATGGACACCGACACACCGTGCAGCCGGACTATCTCCGGAATGTAGATTTGGGCCAACCTCTCAGAAGTGTAAGTAGTAGCCACTGGAATAAAATGCGCCGATTTGTTCAATCTATCCACAATGACCCAAACCGCGTCAACCTTCCGCAAAGTCCGAGGCAACCCAACCACGAAGTGCATAGTGATGCGTTCGCATTTCCACTCAGGAATGGGCATCTGCTGAAGTAGGCCTCCTGGCCTCTGGTGCTCATACTTCACCTGCTGGCAATTAAGACACCTAGCCACATACTTCACAATGTCCTTCTTCATCCGCCTCCACCAGAAATGCTGCTTCAAATCACAATACATCTTCGTAGAACCAGGATGAACAGAATACCGAGAACTGTGAGCCTCCTCAAGAATCCTCCCTCTAAGGCCATCGATATTAGGAACACACAAACGGCCCTGAAGTCTCAGAACCCCATCCTCGCCAATAATAACCTCTTTGGCACCACCCTGCACCACTGACTCCCGTAGCTCTGCCAAGTACGGATCATCGAACTGCAAAGTCTTAATCTCCCCCAATAACGAAGACTGAGCAACCATATGTGCTAAAACTCGATGAGGCTATGAAAGGTCTAATCTCACCAGGCGGTTAGCCAAGGACTGAATGTCCAAGGCTAGAGGTATCTCCTCTGCTGCAATATAAGCGAAGCTACCCATACTCTCTGCCTTCCTGCTTAAGGCATCTGCTACCACATTTGCCTTGCCCGGATGATAAAGAATGGTGATATCATAATCCTTCAACAACTCAAGCCTTTTGCGCTGCCTCAAATTAAGATCCCTCTGCTTGAACAAGTGATGCAAGCTATGGTGGTCTGTATAAACCTCACAAGAAACTCCATACAAGTAGTGCCTCCAAATCTTAAGAGCATGAACAATCGCCGCCAACTCTAAATCATGCACAGGGTAGTTCTTCTCATGAACCTTCAACTGGTGCGAAGCATAAGCAATAACTCTCCCTTCCTGCATCAACACACACCCCAAGCCAACGCGTGAAGCGTCACAATATACTGTATACATCCCTGAACCGGAAGGCAATACTAGAACTGGTGCTGAAGTCAATGCTGCCTTGAGCTTCTGAAAGCTCGCCTCACACTCGTCGGACCATCGGAACAGGGAATTATTCTGAGTCAATCTAGTCAATGGGGCTGCAATAGAAAAAAATCCCTCCACAAAACGGCGGTAATAACCTGCTTGGCCCAAGAAGCTCCTGATCTCTGTAGCTGATGTAGGACGCGGCCAACTCTGAACTGCCTCAATCTTCTGAGGATCAACCTTGATACCCTCTTTGGATACCACATGCCCCAAAAATGCCACGGAATCCAACCAGAACTCACACTTGGAGAACTTAGCATATAGCTTCTGTTCCCGCAAGGTCTGGAGCACAACCCTCAAATGCTGCTCATGCTCACCCAAGCTACGTGAGTAAATCAAGATGTCATCAATGAAGACAATGACAAAGGAATCAATATACGGCCTGAACACCCTATTCATCAAGTCCATGAATGCTGCTGGGGCATTAGTCAAGCCAAAGGACATCACCAGGAACTCATAGTGGCCATATCTCGTACGAAAGGCAGGCTTCAGAACATTCGAGGCCCAAATCTTCAACTGATGATATCCCGATCTCAAATCGATCTTAGAAAACACCCTAGCACCCTGCAACTGGTCAAACAGATCATCGATGCACGGCAGAGGATACTTGTTCTTAATGGTGACCTTGTTCAACTGGAAGTAATCAATACACATCCGCATAGACCCATCATTCTTCTGCACAAATAGGACTGGAGCACCTCACGACGATACACTCGGTGCGATAAACCCCTTAGCTAACAACTCCTCAAGCTGTCCCTTCAACTCCTTCAACTCCTTCGGAGCCATACAGTACGGGGGAATGGAAATAGGCTGGGTGCCTGGAGCTACATCAATGCAGAAATCAATATCACGATACGGAGGCATGCCCGGAAGGTCTGAAGGAAATACATCAGCAAACTCTCAAACAACTGGCACTGAATCAATGGTCGGAGACTCGGCGGTGGTATCCCGCACAATAAGCAAGATAGGCCAGACAACCCTTCTCGACCATATGTCGAGCCTTCATGAATGAAATAACCTGGCTGGCTGCACTAACTGTGGAACCTCTCCACTCCAGCCTAGGCGACTCGGGCATGGCTAAAGTAACTATCTTGGCATGGCAATCTAGCACGACATGATAAGGAGATAGCCAATCCATGCCTAAAATAACCTCAAAATCGACCATATCAAGCAATAAAAGGTCCGCTCTGGTCTCGAACCCGCAAAGGGTGATCACACAAGACCGATAGATCCGATCTACCACCACAGAATCGCCCACAGGAGTGGACACATATATAGGAGAATATAAGGACTCACGAGGAACATCCAAGAAACAAGAAAATAAGGCTGACACATATGAATAAGTGGATCCTGGATCGAATGGCACTGATGCCTCTCTACCACATACGGAAATAGTACCTGTGATCACGGCGTCTGAGGCCACCGCATCTGCTCGGGATGAAATAACATTGAACCTGACTGGAGCACCAAAGGACTAACCTCCGCTGGAATGAATAGGAGCTGGAAGAGCTCCTCCTGCCTGGCCTCCACCTCTGGGGCGGCCTCTACTAGTCTGTCCTCCACCTCCGGGTGGATGGGGCGCTGGTGCTGAGTATGTAGGTTGGTAACTCTGCTGAACAGCCTTGCCCCGAAGCCTGGGACAAGTCCTCCTCATATGGCCTGAATCTCCACACTCATAACATCTCACTAGTGGCATGGCCTACTTCCCTGAAGAAGAACCCTGGATAGCTGGGGAACGGTGAGAACCCTCTGACATGGCACTGAAGTAAGGACTATGAGACCCCTGATGACCGGAATACCTGCCGGGGGAACCCTGAATGGCTGGCGGGCGGTAAGAACTCTCCGGCATTGTGCTGAAATAAGGCCTCACTGGAGCACCACAGGGAGGTGGTGGAGGAGCTGAATATGGAGGCCTGCTAGGCTGGCCTCTGCCGAACTGACCACTACCTCTGACTGGGGCACCTCTGAAATCTCCAGAAAATCTCGCTCTCTTGTCCTGCTGACCCTGCTCTCTGCCCTTGATTGATAACCCTCAATCCGACGAGCTATCTCAACCACAAGTTGATAGGGAGTGCCCATCTCCACCTCTCGTGCCATGTTAGCCCTAATACTTGAGTGCTGCCCAGCTACAAATCTCTGCACTCTCTCAGCATCAGTAGGAAGGATCATAAGGGCATGATGAGACAACTCAGAAAACCTGGTCTCGTAGTCTGTCACTGACATTTGTCCCTGCTCCAGCTGCTCAAACTGATACCGCAGATCTTCCCTCACAGAGGGTGGAATATAGCGGTCCAGGAATAACTGAGTGAACTGCTCCCAAGAGATAGGAGGGGAACCTGCTGGTCTACCAAGGATGTAGGAGTGCCACCATCTGCGGGCCCTGCCCTTAAGCTGAAAAGTAGTGAAATCCACCCCATGGGATTCTAGTATCCTCATATTGTGCAGTCTGTCCCTGCACCTGTCAATGAAGTCCTGAGCATCCTCGCCTCGCTCACCCCCAAAGACTGGGGGGGTGAAATCTAGTCCATCTGTCCAATAACTTCTGCGGATTGCCGTCCGCAGCTGGTCTGGGCTAAGGTGCTACTACCACAGGCTAGACCCCACCCACAGGCAATGTACCCGGAGTATGATGTGATGCTGCTGTCTGACCTGCAACCTGGGTAGTAGGGGTTTGGACTTCCCCTCCCGCCTGAGAAGTGGAAGGATCTGCTGGAAATAAACCAGCCTGGGACATAGTGTCCATAAATCTCATCATATGGCCCATGACCTCCGGGAAGCCTGGCGCCGTCATGAAATCCACTGGAGCAGGATCTTCTTGGGGCACCTCATCCTACTCCTCTATGATAGGATCTTCTAGTGGTGGTGCAAGTGGAATAGCTCTGGGACGCCCTCGTCCCCTACCTCGGGCCGGTGCCCTCCCTCGGCCTTTGCCACGGCCTCTGACGGCGGGGGTAACGACAAACCTCAGATTTGGAACATCGGATGCGCACGTCTTCACCATCTGTGAGAGAATAGAAGAATGAATTTTAGTAAACCATTGACTGCACGATAGAATATGAATAAAGAGAGGTTTCCTAACACCCTATAGCCTACTAAAGATAAGTACATACGTCTCTGTATCGATCCGCAAGACTCTACTGGGTCCGCTCGTGACTCTTGAGACTTACGTGAACCTAGAGCTCTGATACCATGTTGTCACGACCCAAATCCGAACTTAGGTTGTGATGGCGCCCAACGCCGGGTCAGGCAAGGCAACACTTGTGTTACTAACGAGATTACCTTCTTAGATAGATTATTCCGAAACTTTGCCAATTCTTAAGGTTTAACATTTGAAAGGTGAAAACGTATAACATAGCTGGTTTAAATACACACAACCAAAAGGACCGTAGATAACATATACACAGTGCCAAAATATAATATCTACTACGTGCCAAGACATTGTGTCACTAGCCTACGGGCAGACTAGTGGAATGTACAAAATAAGATAAATTGAATGTGCTACTGTCTGAAGGAAATGGACAGAGATAGCAAAAGACAACTTCCAAGTGCTTCTGAGGATCGCCAAGGGGGAAGAAGCTCACCGTAGAGTCGGGTACAGAGTATGCTCTCAAGATCGCTCTCTTGTCTGATAACCAGATGCACCTGCCTCAGAACCTGTAAAATTAAGTACAGAAGCGTAGCATGAGTACATATAAACAAATATGTACCCAGTGAGTATCCCGTCTAATCTCGAATAAGTAGTGACGATAAATAGACGTGATACTTACTAGGGACATGAGTAAATAACATGGCTAAATAAGACTAAGCAGGGATAACAGTCCTGGAATCACAAAGACATGAAATATCAAATATAAATTTACAACTTACTTACTTCTACCTGACAAATCACCATAGTATATAATGAACTACCTTCACTTTTCACATGAAGCAGTTTATATAATAACAACAAGACTCTCAGTCAAATATACAACACATAGTATACCGGAGCGTACGGCCGAAGCGTCGCGAAAATAAATCTGCACTACTAAGGGTCGAATGGCTCGAACCATAGATGCATCTATTACCCCGCTCGCAAATAGATCATGCGACGTGGTTTACATAATTATAAGGCTACCCCGCTCACAAATCATACATGTTACGCGGGTGCTCATATACGTACACAGAATTATTAGAAATTCAGGCATTTAACAGGGATTATACTTGAAAACAAGAACTTAAGTAATGAAATTAAAACATGACTTCCTAATATCTTCATGCCAATTCAAGAATAATAAGCAACTAAATCATACATTTAGGGATACATGTAAGGCACATAAAAGCATGCCCGTGGGTCCTAAACTACCCGACATAACAATAATAGCCCCTACGTACGGACTCTCATCACTAGGTACGTACGTAGCCCCTACAGACATTTACACATAGCATTTAGATCACCTATGGGAACAATTCCCTCTTACAAGGTTAGAAAAGAGACTCACCTCGTGACAAACCTACTCCCTGGGTCAAGAATGCGCCTGAAACTCCGAACTCGTCACCCTAGGACTCGAAACTAGTCAAATATTATGTAAATATTTCAAGTTATACTCAAAAGCATGAAATTTCCCCATTTTACTTAGTCATTTCATCATTCTTGAAGAAATCCCAAAATTCACCCCCGGGCCCGCACACTCGGATTTCAAAAATTCACGAAGGAAACACTCACCCATAACCTAAGGATCGTTAATATATGATTTTTACTTGATTTCCTAGCCAATTCACGGGTAATTCTCTAAATTCCCGAAGCCCTAGGTTACTACCCAATTCTTGATTTTCACTAATTAAGTAGTTAATTTAACTAGTAATCCATGTATTAAACTAACACTAGGGTAGAATTTACTTACCTTATCAGTAGCTAGGTCGTGGAATCTCTTTTCCAAGCTCCCAAGTCTCTAATAGAGGAGAGAAATGGAGGAAATGAGGGAAATCTCGTGTTTTAAAGAAACACACTGCCTAACAGTGGTTCCGCACCTGCGAGAAAAGGCTCGTTCCTGCGGAAATGGGACAAGGGGGAAAATCTCGCACCTGCGGAGTGGAGCCCGCACCTGCGACTCCGCTTCCGCGGAAGGTCGTCCGCAGCTGCGAAAAGGGGCAGCCTCACCTGTGAGTCCTGGGACTGCAGGGGCGGTCTCGCACCTGCGACTGGGCAACCGCACATGCGGTCACACCAGATCAGGTGCACCAACAACTATTTCAGTTGGTTTTTGGCCTCGATTGGTGCCCGAGAGGCACCTGGACCCACCCGATCCCCCGTCCAAATATACCAGCAAATCCCAAAGCATAATACAGAGTCGCTCGAGCCTTCGAAACACTCAAAACAACGCTAAAACTCAAAATCACACCTCAAAACCCCTAAAACCAAAACTTAAGAACTTCAAGTTCTTGAGTTCGATATCGATGCGCCGAACCGACCTATACTACTCGGAATGACACCAAATTTTGCAGGCAAGTCATAAATGACATAACGGAACTATTCCCAATCTAGGAATTTTGTTCGAACCTCGATAACACAAAACACATTCCAAACCAAAATATGAACTTAAGGAAACTCTTATTTCGATATTGGGCACCGAAACGCCCCCGGGTCATCCAAAACCCATTCCGAACATACGCCCAAGTCCGAAATCATCATATGCAGCTACCGGAATCGTCGAAACTCGATTCCGAGGTCGTTTGCTCAAAATGTTGACCGAAGTCAAACTTGGCCAAAAAGGTCAACCTTAAGGAACTAAGTGTTACTATACTTGTCTAAACACTTCCGAATCCAGAACCACCAGCCCCGGCGAGTCATAAATCACAATAAGCTGCTATGGGAAGTTTCATTTAGGGAAACGGGGTCCAATAACGCAAAACGACCGGTCGGGTCGTTACAAGTTTGTGGTTCATTTTTATTCAATTGTTTATTATTTTATCTTTGGAAATCATTTAAATTAAGTTTACTTTAAATTTATTTATTGATGCTTAAGAAAATAATCAAAGGAAATTAGCTACTCGAATTCTTACATTGGCTTACCTAGCAAGTGTGGTGTTAGGCGCCATCACGATCCCTAAGTTTGGGGATTTGGGTCGTGACAAGTTGGTATTACATCACTAGGTTTCTTAGGTATCACAATTCACGAACAAGCTTAGTAGAGTCTGAAGGATCGGTACGGAGACCTCTGTACTTACCTCTCAGAGGCTATTGAGTTAGGAAATAACTCCATTTTTATTTTTACTCTATCATGCGAATTTATTCTACCATTGATGATTGAACTTGTCTATTCTTGTCCTCTCACAAATATCGACAACACGCAAAGCATCTACAACCGGACAAGAGATGAAACCCCAATGACAACTACGATTAGGGGAAGAGACAGAAGCACAACTCGGACTAAAGCTCGAACATCAGCACCTATTATACAGTCTCAAATGGATCTAGACGCGGAAGTTCTAGCTCAATCGATACATGTTGGACTAGCCCATATCCCAGAAGGATTTATAGCTCTTTTAGTATTGCATAACAAGGGAATAGTTGAAAGCATCAGGGTTGATTTATATGAGCTGTGAAGTTTAACATTGTGGATTATCAGGCATTATGACCTATGACTTCGTGCCAAGTGGGGAATTCCACTGTCAAGGAATAGATTGTGGGGTCATGTGTTATATCGGTTTTGGCTTGGAATGTATAAGGCCCGAGATTTTGCAAGAGATGAAGCTGGGACTTGCGGTATGTTTGCCTCCTTAACAACCGTATACCTCAGTACCAAAGGAGTTATATAACCAACTTTAAATCTACAGAAGGTCTACTCAGCGTGGAAGTCACGGTTGCGGATTTTGGGGTGCTCCAGAGGGAGTACAGTGGTTGACGAGCTTCTAGACTATATGGTGTCGCGCCCCCTTTTTTTCCCCAAAGCGCTCCTTTCGGGGGCCCGGTTCAAAAAGGTTTATGACATTGGTTGGGACAACTTGTTCCTTTTGGGAAAGGGGTTTTGCAGTTTTTGAAGAGTTGCCACCTAACAATTTTTAAGGTGCGTTAGGGCACCTAAGGGGTTTCATTTACAACTACGTTTGATAACCAGAGATAGGGTAAGGGCTCGACATTATCCTAAGGGTAAGGTGTTAGGCACCCCTCAGGATCCACAAGTGTGGTTCCCGGCCAAATAGCTTTTGTGAATTTATACAATTAGCAAATAAACAAGTATGACTCAAATAATAGGGGATTTAAGTCTAAGTACACGAATATTTGAAAATAGTTAATGGAAAGCTAGAATTTTGAAAAGATTTACAATCTAAGCATGTTTATGAAAGTAAAGGGGTATCCTAGGTTTGTTTATAATATGGATCACATCAATGCAATACCCGGTATGACACTCCTCAAAGAGGGGCTACACATGGTATTAGCGCACCGGTCATCATATCCATATCTTCCCTTTCCCACCCCGTGATGGTAATTAAAGCGAGTGTTGGTCTCGACCTCTATTGCATGATGTTACCCGTCCCTTCCTATAAGTCCCGGAGGAATTTAGGACTTCTATCCTATAAGGGAGGTTCTAGGCAGACCCTCAAGTTTTAAAGGCAAAAATACTAAGGCGACATATAATAAAACAGATAGGACTTCAATCAAAGGGGAGCATGGAGAACAGATTAGAAGGCTCAAGTATACCTCCGCACATAATACACATAAACAACATGACTCATACACAGTTAAGGTCTGGGTTTGAGTTCAGATCCTAAGCATGGTGTCTAAGTGATAACAACAGAGTCAAATTTGTTACATAACTCAGAGAGGAAGTCATAATCAGTTTTACTTATTGGTTTTAAACATGCTGACAGTTAAGCACTTATTACAAAAGACAATTCTGGATTTATTTTGTATGGTTTATTACCTAGGCGTGGGATAATATGTAGCAGTTATTCAGAGTTATAACAGTATCAGGTCATTATACCTAATAGCATGCAGTTCTAACTGTTGCAAATTATTCAAAAACTAATTACCGTTGTTAGAACATGAAGATTGTTTTATATATCCGTATTTAGACTAAGTGTAATTAAGTGAGTATGATCGTAGAACATGATGTCTAATGCAGCATGATGCATATGCAGTCGCTAAACAGGATCTCTAAATTCACATAGAATCACAACATTATGCATAGATGATAGTTTTTAATGTTGTTTACCTAAAACAGGATTTCTAAGCGCGTAGGCATGGTTGTAGCATTATGAGACATAATCGCAGTTTTTGTTAACGTTATTTATTCTAGGACAGGATTTCTAAATGAGTTTCAGAACATATTTACAAAGGCAGAGTCACATAATAACAATTTATTTTGTTGTTGTTATTTATCCTATAGACAGGATTTCTAAGTGATGATGAGATACTGAAAACACTATATGTATATGGATCCTATGTAGCATGATATCTAATGCATGGCATGCTTGGCATGTTGTACCTAAACATGGCTGCTATTTCGCATAGAGAAAGTAAACCTAGGAAGCATGATTTCTAACCTCGATTATACTACAGCATGCATATTACCCACCCCTTTTCACTATCCAACCTCAGAGTTGTTTACAATTATTTATTACAGACCAATGGGTATGAATTACATAATTGAAATAAGGAAAATAAGAAGTTAACTATGGGGAGCCTACAGAATAGGCCCAAATCTCCATGTCCTCAATGCCAAGTATTGTTTCACAGCCTTTCTCACAATCCGGGTGTGTGACAGTTCCCTAAGGACCTGAAGGGATCCCGGGATGTGCTCACACCCAGATTTCATAGCCAAGATAGAGTAAGTGCAGTGTGGAATGGCCAGCCTTAGTGTGTCAAAGTTCAGAGGGAGCTCAGGGGTCCCAAAGCAATGCTCACACAAAGGGGGCAGAACTTAAGGGGTCTAAGAGTAGAGTGAGAGTGCTTGATATAGTTTTGAAAACTTTGGGTAAGAAAACAGTTTTGGAACAGGGACTTAGTTGAAATAGTTTTTCATAACAAAAGTTTAACTGATGAAAACAATTTGAAAGAGCATGAACACCAATCTCAGAACCAAAGCAAAGTCAGCATCACACAAAGGACCCAGAATAGTCCAACAACCACAAACAGGGGTAATGGGATTTGAGGGACAAATACAGAGCATGTGAGGGTAAACATGTAGCAGGCAGTACAAAGTCAGAATCTCCCAAGGGGGTTCAGGGAATTGGGGTATAGCATAGTACAAGATCATACTAAACATAGTATCAGACAACTTAAGGCAATAAAGGATGCCCTAAGCAAACCAATGTACAAACATAGACATGGAGGTTCACATAGGAATAAGACAGCTTAGCATACTAGATGCAACAGAGATTCTAATTACATGTTGAACAACAGAACAGTAGATAGAAACATATCAGGAACGCAATAAATTGAAACAGTAATAGAAACATGTTGGTTTGAGGACTGTAATTCTAATTAGAACATATCAGTGAAGTGAAGAAAGCAGTAACACAAAGCAGGAAATATGATATGCACAGTAGTTAGCCTTGGCTTGCAGCCGGCTAACTTAGAGTAGTAGCAAATAGCACAGAAGAGAGAATAGAGAATAACAAGTTTTAGTGGTGAGAGAGACAGTTGAACAGTTAGTTCGTGTTTTAATGAGAGAAGAGCATACATATATATAGATTTTGAAAGCTGGGTTGAAATAAGGTAAAAATCAGAATCAATTAACAAGTATGGAACTTAGTATCAATTAGAGTGAAACCAACACAAGTATTCCCATAATTAAGGGAGTTATTCAAACAGTGAGTAACAAATAAGGAAAGGGACCATATATAGCTTAAAAGAATATTCAAATAATGTAGAAACCAACATAGGTATCCCTTAATTGAAGGTGTTAAACTCAAACTGCTAGTAGGCAAATAACAAATAAGGAAAGTTCCCATGCATATAACATATAAGGAAACAATTTTAACCCAGTACAAGTATGCAATTGAGACTAGGTTCATCAGATTCTAATTAAGGAAATATGGATCAATTAACAGTAAATTAATCATGTAACAAGGTAAGAAATGCACTAAAGGCCAGAAATTAGTAAGAATATCCCATAAGAAATCAGTAAGGTTTTCAAATCACAAGGATCTGGGATTCAAATAAATCAGGAACCCTAACAAAGTAAAATTACAGAGAATCAGGGATTCGAACAGGAATAACATCAATTAAAGAAGATTAACATGAATTGAATAAATAACAGGCAAGAAGTCAGAAACCCTAGTAGTGAAAACATACGAAATTAGGGATTCACATGAACTTATAAGGTAAACAGTAATGTAAGCGGAAAAGCAAGGAAAAAATTAGAGACATAGATGAACAACATAGGGTAAAACATCACAAAGTTCACGAGTTGCAAGCACATATGCAAACAATATTAAAGACGGAGTCAGGGACTTAGGGTTTAGGTATAAAATTAGGGATTTCATCACAACAATCCAATAAAAGAGATAAACTTCAATAAATCACTAAAACACAGTAGTGACCCTAGGATAATACTAAAAAAATCTTAGGAAAATCATTTAAAACGGATTCATGAAACCTTAGTTGAAAATGAATAGTCGTTTTAGAGAAAATTGGAGAATCTTTGAGAAAAGCAACGAAATAGCTTAAAATATACACAGATCTATCATAGATCTAAAAGAATCGGAGAGTTTTAAGAATTAGGGGTTCAAAGAGAAACCATAATAGATAAGAAAACCTCAAAACATTACTGGTTTTAACCCAAAAGTCATAGATCTTACTCGAACGGCCGGAGGTGGCCGAAAAATGGCATGAAAGGCTGTAAGGGGAGTTGAGCCGCTCCAGGTTCACCTGAGTACCTCAGGGTAGTGTCAAACCAGCGTGGGGTGAAGCAGGGGCTAGGAGAGGGTGAGAGGACATAGTTTCCGGCGAGGGAGGTGGCCGGAGAAGATGGACAGGGTCCATCGGAGAGAAGGGAGGCGAGAAGGTTCTTGAGAGAACCAGGGATAGAGAGAGAGAGGTAGAGAGATGATTGAGCCGGGAATGAATGAGAGGAAGGGGGGGTAGTCGTTAGGGGTTAAATTAGGTAAGAGTGAATCTGGGCCGTTGATAGAATGTGATCAACGGTCCAGATTACGCACATGATTGGGACGGGTAGGATAGGGTATTGGGCTTGGGTTGTTGGGTTATTTTGATTGGGTCTTGGGATGGTTTTAATTGGGTTGGGGTCAGATTAAATTAGGCTATATATTAAATAGAAAGGGGTTAATTGTTAAATACCCATTAAAATTAGATAAATAATTAATAAGAATAACTAATAACTAGATAAAATAAAATTAAGGCTAAATAGGTGAAATTAAGGTAATTAACTAGTATTAAAATATAAAATGACTGATTATTGAATTAAAATAGCATAAAATGTGTAATTAGGCTATAATTGCAAAGCTGTTTTAATTATAGCCAAATAATGCCAAATTGGCTAATTTGTAAAATAATTAAATCCTAATAGGATTAAAATGATATATTGAGCTAAAAAATATTTTGAAATTATTTGTAATGCAATTTATGATTAATTATTGGATACAAAAGTACTGGATAAATTAGAAATAAAATGATAAAAATATGGAAAAGTTATGGAAAAATAATAATTATTATTAAAAAAAAGATTTTGAAGGTAGATATGCAAATTTTAAAACAATTTGAGAAATAATTGGGTATCAACAACTACCCCTCTTTACCCAGGAAGGATGAAAGAGTTGTCGGGTAAAGATATAATGACCAATTTTGACCGAGCGAAGCGATTTGAAGAGGTTTAGGCCACACCCTGGTTTCTGAGTTTCCTACATATCCCTGGTTTTATAGGAATCAGGCCGTATGTAGTTTAGGAGTCATCGGTGACATATATCGATGAAGAACGGATGCAACGTATGGGGTTGGGTGAACAAACAACTTACGGGAATGGTTAGGAGAATAGGAGCGGGACCGCTCCTGCCGGGATGGCAGTTGCTCGCCGGATTACCTGCAAATAGACGAGACAAGCATATATTGTGCGTAATTTAAATATGATGCAAATTCTCGTCGGACCATGAATGTTGTCTTTGGACATTTAAGGATGACATCCTAAGACCATGATGTCCTGGGCCATGGATCGCTTGATGCAGGATTCGCAGGCCATGAAATGATGTTCTCGGGCCATGAGGATGGTGCCTCCAAACCATGACGCCTTTGAATAATGATATGCAAAAGATCGAAAGAGATCCTCAGGCCATGGCATGGTATTCTCGGGCTAAGAAGATGGTGCCTCCGAACGATGACGCCTTTAGATAGGTTGGCAATATTTCAGCCCATGAAGATGTAATAGTATGATGCTAACAAGACATAGCTTAGTCTTGCGTATTGAAGGGCAGAGCTTAGCCTGAAAGGAAAGCGAAGTAAATAGTGCTGGAGACATTGCCTAGTCTCGAAAAGTAAATTGGAGGCAAAATGGTAGCCTTATGCAACGATGCAGATGGAGGTAGAGCTTAACATCGAAAGGCAGAATGGTAGCCTTATGCAGGTGGAAGGCAGAATGGTAGCCTTATGAAAATGGAAGGCAGAATAGTAGCCTTATGTAGATGGAAGGCGAATAGTAGCCTTATGCAAGAATGCAGACGGAGACGGTGCTTAGTCTCGAAAGGCAGAATGGTAGCCTTATGCAGATGCAGATGGAGGTAGAGCCTAATCTCGGAAGGAAGAATGGTAGCCTTATGCAAATGGAAGGCAGAATAGTAGCCTTATGCAAGTTGGAAGGCAGAATAGTAGCCTTATGCAAGTTGGAAGGCAGAAGAGTAGCCTTATGCAATGCAGACGAAGACAGTGCTTAGTCTTTAAAGGCAGAAAGGTAGCCTTATGCAGATGCAGATGGGGGTAGAGCTTAACCTCGGAAGGAAGAATGGTAGCCTAATGCAGAGATGCGAATGCAGAGGGAGACAACGTTTAGTATCGAAAGGCAGAAAGGTAGCCTTATGCAAGAAATAAAATGACAGTAGGAATTCTTAGCTGGTAATAAATTGCGGTATTGTGACCATTGTGATAATGAAGCATCGTTTGTGTTGATAATAAATGTCGGCAAGTGCAATGATTTTGAGAATCGTATTTTGAGCAACGTTTGTCCCCTGGGCGGACAGTACGTTTAGGGATTTTGCAACCTTAGTGCTTGCATCCAAAGAAAAATCGTGAGTTTTGTAAGGGGAAGGTTAGTTCGTATCCCCGTTGACTTTGCTTGACTTGTTTGGCTTGATCTGATGATACTGTCTGTATCATTGGGGTAGCGTTGCTAAACAAAGCTGTTTCAGGAACAAACATGTATGATTTTGTAAAAGTATAACATAATGTATAATTTAAAATATTTTTTTGGATGAACCGACAACCGTGACATGGTCCAAGACTTTACAACCTTTCTTGCTACGGAATTTTGAGGGTCCTCCTCAAAATCCTGCCCCACTTTGATGGTTTGATGTTTCTGACTGTTGCTCGTACGACGATCGACTGAACTTGCTTCAGAATTTTGAGGGTCCTCCTCAAAATTCTGCCCCAGTTTCCAATTGCGGGGGAAAATGAAATTTTATTGAATTATGACCGAACCCATAGGGTTGCCTACGTATCCCCTCTTAAACGGGAATCAGGTCAGACGTAGTTCAATTTACATCATTGATAAAGCATAAAAGATTACACGTAGTAGCGTTTGACTGCATCTGAATTGATTGGTTTTGGCCAGACTTCCCCGTCCATTTCGGCAAGTATAAGTTCTCCTTCTGTCAGAACTCAGTGAACCATGTATGGACCCTGCCAGTTGGGAGAGAACTTCCCTTTGGCTTCATCTTGATGTGGAAAGATTTTCTTTAACACCAGCTGCTCCGGTGTGAACTGTCTTGGCTTGACTCTTTTGTTGAAGGCTCTGGACATTCTATTCTGGTAGAGTTGACCGTGACATACCACATTCATTGTCTTTCCGTCTATGAGGGATAGTTGCTCATAACGGCTCTTTACCCACTCTGCATCGCTGAGCTCAGCTTCTTGTATGATCCTCAGGGAAGGAATTTCTACCTCAACAGGAATGACAACCTCGGTACCATAAACAAACATATAAGGAGTTTCCCGGTCGATGTGAGGACCGTGGTGCGATTTCCTAATAAGGCGAATGATAACTTCTCGTGCCACTACTTATGCCTCTCTATCATTTTCCTCAATATCTTCTTGATGTTTTTGTTAGCGGCTTCTACAGCTCCACTCATCTGAGGTCTGTAAGTTGTGGAATTCTTGTGTTTGATTATGAAGATTTCGCACGTAGCTTTCATCAAGTCACTGTTGAGATTGGATCCATTATCAGTAATGATTGATTTCGGGATTCCGAATCGGCAAACAACACGGTCGCGGACAAAGTCGGTCACGACTTTCTTAGTCACTGGTTTGTAAGATGCTGCTTCGACCCATTTGGTGAAATAGTCGATGGCTACTAGAATGAACCTATGTCCGTTGGAGGCGGCAAGATCGATTGGTCCAATAACGTCCATGCCCCAAATGGCGAACGACCATGGTGAGCTCGTCGCATTAAGTTCGTTTGGAGGTACCTTTATCATGTTTGCATGTATCTGACAACGGTGGCATTTCCGGGCATACTGGATGCAGTCTATTTCCATAGTCATCCAAAAGTAACTGGCTCGGAGTATCTTCTTCGCCAAAACAAAACCGTTCATATTAATATTCCCAGCATGGATTTCCTCTAGCAGCTTGGATGCTTCCTTTGCGTCGACACATATTAATATCCCCAAATCGGGAGTCCTCCTGTATAGGATTCCTCTGTTGTGAAAGAAGTTGTTGGACAGTCTCCGAAGTGTGCGTTTCTGAGTAGGATTTGCAAGCTCTGGGTACTCTCCTTTTTCCAAATATTCCTTGATGTCATGAAACCAAAGCTTTCCGTCTGCTTCTTCTTTGACATGGGCACAATAAGCGGGTTGGTTATGGATCTTCACTGGAATGGGATCAATAAAATTCTTGTCTGGATGCTGAATCATAGATGACAGAGTAGCCGATGCATCGGCAAACTCATTCTTGATTCTGGGGACATGCTGAAATTCTATCTTCGTGAACCTCTTTCTCAATTCCTGCATGTGGTGCAGATACGGAAGTATCTTGGAATTCTTAGTAGCCCACTCTCCTTGTACCTGATGTACCAGCAAATCTGAGTCACCAATCACTAGCAATTTTTGAATGTTCATGTCAATGGCCATTCTGAGCCCTAAGATGCAAGCTTCATATTCGGCCATATTGTTGGTGCAAGGGAACCTGAGTTTGGCGGATACCGGATAATGTTGACAAGTTTCCGATATCAGGACAGCTCCCTTGAAATTCGCCGCTCCATCGAAGAACGGTCTCCAACCGTTATAGGATTCTGCAATGTCTTCTCCTATGAATGATACCTCTTCATCAGGAAAATATGTTTTCAAAGGTTCTTATTATCCGTCCACATGATTCTCAGCAAGATGGTCCGCCAATGCTTGTCCCTTGACCGCTTTCTGAGTTACATAAACAATGTCGAACTCACTCAGCAGGATTTTCCACTTGGCTAGCTTGCCAGTGGGCATGGGCTTCTGAAAGATGTACTTCAAGGGATCCATCCTCGATATGAGATATGGTGTGTAGGCACAAAAGTAATGCCTCAGCTTCTGAGCCCCCACGTCAGAGCACAACATTTGCGTTCTAATAGAGAATACCGGGCCTCGTATGGAGTGAACTTCTTGCTGAGATTATAAATAGCATGCTCCTTCCTTCCTGTTTCATCATGCTGCCCCAGAACACAGCCTAAAGCTCCATCTAACACCACGAGGTAGAGTAGCAACGGTCTACCTATCTCAGGTGGTACCAAGACTGGTGGTGTTGACAAGTACTCCTTAATTCTGTCGAAGGCTTCCTGGAAATCATCGGTCTGTTTGGTTGCGGCGTCCTTCTTTAGAATCTTGAAGATTGGCTCACAGATAACTATAGACTGTGCTATGAACAGGCTGATGTAGTTAAGCCTTCCCAAGATTGCTCCAAGATCTTGGGATATACCTAATAGTTAAACCGATATCTTGGTATAATATGTAGCAGTTATTCAGAGTTATAACAATTTCAGGTCATTATACCTAATAGCATGCAGTTCTAAGTGTTGCAAAATATTCAAAAACTAATTACCAGTTGTTAGAACAAGAAGACTGTTTTATATATTCTTATTTAGACTAAGTGTAATTAAGTGAGTATGATCCTAGAACATGATGTCTAATGCAGCATGATGCATATGCAGTCGCTAAACAGGATCTCTAAATGCACATAGAATCACAACATTATGCATAGATGATAGTTTTTAATGTTGTTTACCTAAAACATGATTTTTAAGCGCATAGGCATGGTTGTAGCATGATGATACATGATCGCAGTTTTTGTTAACGTTATTTATTCTCGGACAGGATTTCTAAATGAGTTTCAGAACATATTTACAAAGGCAGAGTCACATAATAACAATTTATTTTGTTGTTGTTATTTATCCTATAGACAGGATTTCTAAGTGATGATGAGATGCTGAAAACAGTATATGTATATGGATCCTATGTAGCATGATATCTAATGCATGGCATGCTTGGCATGTTGTACCTAAACATGGCTGCTATTTCGCATAGAGAAAGTAAACCTAGGAAGCATGATTTCTACCCTCGATTACACTACAACATGCATATTACCCACCCCTTTTCACAATCCAACCGCAAAGTTATTTATAATTATTTATTACAGACCAATGGGTATGAATTACATAATTGAAATAAGAAAAATAAGAAGTTAACTATAGGGAGCCTACAAATAGGCCCAGATCTTATTGTCCTCAATGCCAGGTATTGTTTCACAGCCTTTCTCACAATCTGGGTGTGTCAGAGTTCCCTAAGGACCTGAAGGGATCCCGGGTTGTGCTCACACCCAGATTTCATAGCCAAGATAGAGTAAGTGCAGTGTGGAATGGCCAGCCTTAATGTGTCAAATTTAAGAGGGAGCTCAGGGGTCCCAAAGCAATGCTCACACAAAGGGGGCAGAACTTAAGGGGTCTAAGAGTAGAGTGAGAATGCTTGATATAGTTTTAAAAACTTTGGGTAGGAAAATAGGTTTGGAACAGGGACTTAGTTAAAATAGTTTTTCATAACAAACGTTTAACTAATAAAAACAATTTGAAAGATCATGAACACCAAACTCAGAACCAAAGCAAAGTCAGCATCACACAAAGGACCTAGAATAGTCCAACAACCACAAACAGGGGTAATGGGATTTCAGGGACAAATACAGAGCATGTGAGGGTAGGCATGTAGCAGGCAGTACACAGTCAGAATCTCCCAAGGGGGTTCAGGTAATTGGGGTATAGCATAGTACAAGATCATACTAAACATAGTATCAGACAACTTAAGGCAATAAAGGATGCCCTAAGCAAACCAATGTACAAACATAGACATGGAGGTTCACATAGGAAAAAGACAGCTTAGCATACTAGATGCAACATAGATTCTAATTACATGTTGAACAACAGAACAGTAGATAGAAACATATCAGGAACACAATGAATTGAAACAGTAATAGAAACATGTTGGTTTGAGGATTGTAATTCTAATTAGAACATACCAGTGAAGTGAAGAAAGTAGTAACACAAAGCATGAAAATAGGAGCCGCACAGTAGTTATCCTTGGCTTGCAGCCGGCTAACTCAGAGTAGTAGCAAATAGCACAGAAGAGAGAATAGAGAATAACAAGTTTTAGTGGTGAGAGAGAGAGTTGAACAGTTAGTTCATGTTTTAATGAGAGAAAAGCATACATATATATAGCTTTTGAAAGCTGGGTAGAAATAAGGTAAAAATCAGAATAAATTAAAAAATATTGAACTTAGTATCAATCAGAGTGAAACCAGCACAAGTATTCCCATAATTAAAAGAGTTATTCAAATGGTGAGTAACAAATAAGTAAAGGGACCATATATAGCTTAAAGGAATATTCAAATAGTGTAAAAATCAGCATAGGTATCCCTTAATAGAAGGGGTTAAACTTAAACGGCTAGTAGGCAAATAACAAATAAGGAAAGTTCCCATGCATATAACATATAAGGAAACAATTTCAACCCAGTACAAGTATGCAATAGAGACTAGGTTCATCAGATTCTAATTAAGGAAATAAGGATCAATTAACAGTAAATTAATCATGTAACAAGGTAAGAAATGCACTAAAGGCCGGAAATTAGTAAGAATATCCCATAAGAAATCAGTAAGGTTTTCAAATCACAAGGAATCTGGGATTCAAATAAATCAGGAACCCTAACAAAGTAAAATTACAGAGAATCAGGGATTCGAACAGGAATAACATCAATTAAAGGAGATTAACATGAATTGAATAAATAACAGGCAAGAAGTCAGAAACCCTAGTAGCGAAAACACATGAAATTAGGGATTCACATGAACTTATAGGGTAAACAGTAATGTACGCGGAAAAGCAAGGAAAAAATCAGAGACATAGATGAACAACATAGGGTAAAACATCATAAAGTTCATGAGATGCAAGCACATATGCAAACAATATCAAAGACGAAGTCAGGGACTTAGGGTTTAGGTCTAAAATTAGGGATTTCATCACAACGATCCAATAAAAGAGGGAAACTTTAATAAATCACTAAAACACAGTAGAGACCTTAGGATAAGACTAAAACAATCATAGGAAAATCATTTAAAACGGAGTCATGAAACCCTAGTTGAAAAAGAAGAGTCATTTTAGAGAAAATCGGAGAATCTTTGAGAAAAGCAATGAAATAGCTTACAATATACACAGATCTATCATAGATCTCAAAGAATCAGAGAGTTTTAAGAATTAGGGTTTCAGAGAGAATCCAGAAAATATAAGAAAACCTTAAAACATCACTGATTTTAACCCAAAAGTCATAGATCTTACTCGAACGGCCGGAGGTGACCGAAAAATGGCATGAAAGTCCGTAGGGGGAGTTGAACCGCTCCAGGTTCACCTGAGGACCTCAGGGTTGTGTCAACCCGGCGTGGGGTGAAGCAGGGGCTAGGAGAGGGTGAGAGGACATAGTTTCCGGCGAGGGAGGTGGCCGGAGAAGATGGACAGGGTCCATCGGAAAGGAGGGAGGCGAGAAGGTTCTGGAGAGAACCAGAGATAGAGAGAGAGAGAGCTGGAGAGATGATTGAGCCGGGAATGAATGAGAGGATGGGGGGTAGTCGTTAGGGGTTAAATTAGGTAATAGTGAATCTGGGTCGTTGATCAAATTTGATCAACGATCCAGATTACACACATGATTGGGTTGGGTAGGATAGGGTATTGGTCTTGGGTTGTTGGGTTATTTCGATTGGGTCTTGGGCTGGTTTTAAATCGGTTGGGGCCAAATTAAATTAGGCTATAATTTAAATAGAAAGGGGCTAATTGTTAAATACCCATTAAAATTAGATAAATAATTAATAAGAATAGCTAATAATTAGATAAAATGAAATTAAGGCTGAATAGGTGAAATTAAGGTAATTAACTAGTATTAAATATAAAATGACTGATTATTGAATTAAAATAGCATAAAATGTGTTATTAGGCTATAATTGCAAAACTGTTGTAATTATAGCCAAATAATGCCAAAATGGCTAATTTGTGAAATAATTAAAAACTAATAGGAATAAAAATAATATATTGAGCTAAGAAATATTTTGAAATTATTTGTAATGCGATTTATGATTAATTATTGGATACAAAAGTACTGGAGAATTAGAAATAAATTGATAAAAATATGGAAAAAATATGGAAAATACCAATTATTATAAAAAAATGATTTTGAAGGTAGATATGAAAATTTAAAATAATTTGAGAAAAAAAGGGTATCAACATATGGTTCGTGCCAAGAATTATCTGAATAGAGCTCTATTTTTTGTGATCATTGTGTGTCAATTGAGATGAGAGTTACCCCAAAAGAATAATGAAAAGTATATGAATAAAGGGGGTAGCTCAGCAGTGTTGAGTCAGTACAGTAAAAGAAGAAATAAGCCGCCGGTGTTTGTGGCAAGCCTACGAAGAGAATGACCAGGCAATGCAACATCAATTACTTGACTCAGTTATCATAAATGCTTTTGAAAGAGTTGTTTCTCGGACTCTCCATAATACGTGGCGCATAAGGTTTGAACAGTTGCGTCAGGTCATATGACGGTGTCAGAATATGCCATCAGGTTCGATAAGTTTGTCACGACCCAAATCTCGATTCAGGTCACGATGGCGCCCAACAGCGAGGTTAGGCCAGCCAATACAGAAACACTAAGTGCTACCATTCCCAATTACGCAGATTTCATCTCTTAACAAATTTTAAACAGATATAAAAATAGTAATGGCGGGGGAGGTGAAATACAACTACAAGTGCGGAAAATCATCCAATAGGCATGTCGCATAACATATGTACAACCAACAACCCAAAATATATACTACGTGTGTGCTAGGAACTAGTGTCACGAGTGTCACGGGCAACTACTGAATATACAATGACTAAAATATATACAGAGTCTCAGTCTGAATGAAATAGACATAGAATATGACAAAAGAAACTCTAGGGTGCTGCCAGGAAGTTGCCAAGAGGAGCAGCTCACCGTGAAGAATAGTCAGTCAGTAAATACCTAGCCCCGTCCTGATAATCCTAAATACCAACCTCCGGACCTGTACAGTCAAGTACAGAAGAAAAGAAAGTGCAGCATGAGTACATATATATAAATATGTACCCAGTGAGTATCCCGTCTAATCTCGAAGAAGTAGTGATGAGAGGTCAACTCGATACTCACTAAGGTCCAACAATAATAATGTAAAGCAGGACGTAAGGAAAATATTAGACATGTAATCAATACACCCCAATTGTAAAGAGAATACAGAGTTTCCAAATAAATATCGAAAACAGTATCAACTTCCCTGCCTCTTTTCCCATCCACCTGTCACGTCATAAATCAGAAATTTATCACCAAACAGTCATGCGCACATAAGTGTAAAGCAACCAGCTAGAGTCAGGAGGAAGAATAGCTATGCACTGCCGGGGATCGACCTGCCTGTACCATGAGTGCATGCTTATAATGTAACCGTATCAAGAAGAGCTATGCACTGCCGGGGATCGACCGGCCCGTACCATGAGTGCATGCTTACCAAAAGTCAACCTACGCACTGTCGGGGATCGACTGTCCCGTACCGTAAGTGCATCTATCAATGTAATCACACCGTATCATAAGGTAACTTCGTCCATGCACTGTCGGGGATTGACCAGCCCGTACTATAAGTGCATTCTCAAATAAATCCCTGTGCACTGCCGGGGATCGACCAGCCCGTACCGTAAGTGCAACATAAATCCGCTGTGGCGCACGGCCCGCTCCTGTAAGAGTGAATGAAACCATATGCCGCTCGCGGAATGTAAATTATGAGGCGGCTATCATGCACACACAAATGTAAAGTTCAATTCATCACAATCCTTCCCAATTATTAAGTAAATGAAAGCTCAGGGAGACAGTAGCATATCAAGCATGAATTTAAGCATGTACTTCAATTTAAGGCAGAATACATGGCATGATGTGGTCCTACACTACCCGGACATAACAATGGTAGTCGTTACGTACGGACTCTCGTCACAAGGTACGCACGTAGCCTCCAAATACAAACATACAACACATAGAACACCTACGGGGACAATTTCCCTCTTACAAGGTTAGAAAGGAGACTCACCTCGTGACGATAACACCCCTCAGATCAAGGATGCGCCCGAATCTCTGAAATCTACTCTCGACGGCTCACAACTAGCCAAACATGGTATAATTGAATCAATTTCAGTTCCAAGAAAGAGAATTAACAAGAAATCCTAAAATTAAGCATTCTTGAAGGTTTTTGAAATTTCAACCCCGGCCCACACGTTCGGATTTCGAAAATTCTTGAAGGAACCCATTACCCGAAGTCTAAGGATCATAATTATGCAAGTTCTTGCTAGAATTCATGGCAACAATGAGTAATTCATAATTTCCCAAAATCCCTAAATATCTATCAATTTCTATGAATTTTTAGGTTAATTAGAAGAGAATTTCATAAGGAATGGATATTAGAATCATGAAAATTAAGGAATTAACTTACCTTGATGATAATGGTGGAAAACCCTCTTGAAATGCTCTCTAAAACCTTGAGGAAGAAGATGGGAATGAAGAATTTGGCTAAGTCCCGCTTTTAAAAGAGGCTGCCCAGTTGCAGCTTCTATGCGATCGCGACCTGAGGCCTGCAACCGCGAAGGCCAACTGGCCAGACCTCTGTGATCGCGACAGAGGTCCTGCGATCATGAAGAACAAAGTTACCCAGCCCAGCAAGGACTCAGTGCGATCGTGAAGCTTTGGAACCCAGACCTATGCGATTGCAAGGGGAAGGCTGCGATCGCAGAGAGAAACCATCAGCCCAGCAAAATCCTTCTCCGCGATCGCAACCCTCCTCCTGCGATCGCAGAGAAGGAATCCAGATAGAAAAATTCTGGTTTTTCTAACTTAGCTCCCGGGGGTCTAAAACACACCCGAGCCCCTCGGGACCCCATCTAAAAACACCGGCAAGTCTGTATTCATGATACGGACTCGCTCGAACTTCCGGAACATGAAAAACAACAATGAAACTCAAAATTCAACCCCAAAACCAAATTGAATCAACTTAAGAACTTAAGAAATTCTAGAATTCACTTCGATGCGCCGAACATGTCTATATTACTCGGAATGACTTCAAATTTTGCAGACAAGTCACAAATGACATAACGGAACTATTCCCGATCTCGGAATTGCATTCGGACCTCGGTAGCATAAAATCACATTCCAAGCCAAATTTCAAGTTCTATGAAAATTCTCAAAACTTCACTAACTCTAAATTTCCCATTTTGATCCGAAACCCGTCAAATCAAGTTCGTTTCTTACCAAATTTCACAGATAACTTAAATAACACATATTGAACCTGTCTCGGGCTCCGGACCTATAATACGGGCCCGACAGCACAGGTTTCACATCAAGGTTCATTTTCATAAGCCTTTATTATTTTCAGAAAACAATTTTTTTTAAAAATTCATTTCTCGGACTTGGGTCCTTGGAATTCGATTACGGGCATACGCCCAAGTCCCATATTTTTCTATGGACCTTCCGGGACCGTCAGATCGCAGATCCGGGTTCGTTTACCAAAAATGTTGACCAAAGTCAACTTTATTTAATTAATTATTATAAATTCAACTCTTTATCAAGTTTCCACATAAAGGATTCCAAGCTATGCGCCCGGGATGCGCACGCACATCGAGGTGAGATTGACGAAGGCTTTTGGGGCCTCAGAACACAGTCATAATTAAATTTTCATAAGATGCCCCTTTTGGGTCATCACAAAGTTGGCCCTTCATACTCCTACTTCGATTCATATAGCCAGAGAGTAAGTTCACAGACTTATTAAGGGACTCAAATATGATTGTAAAATTTTTGTGCGACTCAGGGCAAGTTTATACTTTAATTCGGCTAGTGGTAGAAACCGTCCTAGACTTGGGAGAGTCATATTTCATCAGAGCACTCAGGCGACGTGCCCCATTGAATTTATAACTCAACTTACATGACCAGCTAGGAAAAAAGGGTCGGAATGTCGAAGGTGGAGGTCAGATTCTTAGAGGTGGTGTAACGACCCGGTCCGTCGTTACGCAGTATACGCATCTATTCCTTTATTTCTGTCTTGTAGTAGCTCGGTTAGACTGTTCATGAAGTGTTGGGGTTGGTTGGTTCGGGTTCGGAGTGAAAATAGAGTGGATTGAGACACTTAGTCTCTAACAAGAGCTTTAGAGTTGGAAAAGTCAACCCAGAGTTGACTTATTGGTAAACGACCTCGGAATGCGGATTTTATGGTTCGGATAGCTTCGTTAGGTGATTTAGGACTTAGGAATGTGTTCAGAATATTTTTAGGGTGCCCGGTGTAGAATTAGGCTTGAATTGGCGAAGTTAGTATTTTGGCAAATTCCGGTTGATAGGCGAGATTTTTATTCGAGGATCGGAATGGGATTCCGAGAGTTGTTGTAGCTCTGTTAGGTCATTTTGGACTTCCTCGCAATATTTCAGGTCATTCGGAGATGGTTTGGTTGGGTTTTTGATCAAATGCGTGTTTCGAAAGTTTT
>ML269134.1:0-21233 GCA_005239495.1 Nicotiana undulata
TATATATATATTGCTGCGGCGTGCAGCTCGATCCATATCTACTCCTCACAATATAGGATTTCGGCCTCACTCAGTCAGAAACCTCTCAAAAGTCACTCGGGCTATTATTAAAACGGGGTACTCGATCCAAAAATATCATTGTATGCATGAAAGTAGTGTAAATGAGACTGAGTTTAAAATCAGTTAAGCATAATCTGAGTTAGTGTAAATCATAAGTTAACACAGTGAGGAATAGCAGTAAAAGGACCCCAAGGGGTCTAAACACATGGTACGAGGCCCAAATACGGCATTCCGCCCAAAACATAGTAATAATCTTTAAAAATGAAATATCATATGGTTTATAATCAAATACGCAACTTAATAGTTGCTACGGGACGGACCAAGTCACAATCCCCATCGGTGTACGCCACACACTCATCATCTAGTATGTACGCCACTCCAAAATAGTGATACAGTGTGAAGTTCGGGGTTTCATATCTACAAGACAAGATTTACAGTCATTACTTACCTCAAACTGGCTCGAAAACTACTTCGCGATGCTCTTGCCCCTTGAATCGGCTCCTGAATGCTCCGAATCTAACCAAAACCATATTAATAACATCAATATATGCTAGGGAGACAAAACCCATTCAATAATTATCAATATTAGGCAAAAATCCCGAAATTGGCCAAACCCGACTCCGGGCCCATGTCTCGAAATTCGATAAAAATAACAAAATCGGAATCCTTATTCTCCCACGAGTCTATACATACCAAGAACATCAAAATCGGACCACAATTGGCCCTTCAATTCCTCAATTAAATTCTCCAATTTTCCATGCCCTAACTTCCCCAATTTACACCTCAAAAACATGTAATCTAGTCGGATTATTCGATGATAATTCAATATTATGGAGTATAAATGATCACAAGCGACTTACCTCACGATTTCACATGACTTCTCGCTCACAAATCGCCCCAAGCCGCGTTCTTTTCGTCCAAAAATGTGGAAATGAGCTAAAAAAACAAGACAGCTCAATAAAAACACAAATTTGGTCGCTAAAAGCCCAAATCCAGTCGCTACAAGTGCCAAATCTTGTCGCTAAAGGTGCGCACCAGATCCTGTTGCACCGGCAATGTTTATTTTCACGAAAAAGGCTCTAACTCCACCATACGAACTCGGAATTCGATGATTATTGTTCCTATGAGTCACAAATAATAATAAGAACATAGCCCTTCAATCAAAACTCAATTCGGAGCTCATTTGCTCAGTTCGATACCCATTTCGCTCATTAAATAATTAACTCATATTTCGCGTCAAAAACCCAATCGCGACTTGATGAAATTAGACCAAACTTTCCAGATCACTCCTATAATTTATTATCAAAATCCCGGAAGTATCGAAATCAAATTTCGATCTCTAGAACTAGACCTTTAGATCACTACATGCTTATGCTCAAAACGTCAAAATCTTCCAAAAACTCTTCCAAAAACTCTTCCAAAACTTATCCGATCCTAATGGGATCCCAACCAAGTATACTAACAAGTCTCATAATAAGACACAAACTTAGTCGATGCCTCAAATTACAACAAACAATTCTAAAACCGTGAATCACACCCCAATTCAAACTTAATGAAACTAAGAACTTCCAACTTCTATATTTGACGTCGAACCTATCAAATCAAGTCCGATTAACCTCAAAATTTGCATACAAGTCACAAATGACACAACGAACCTATTCCAAATTCCAGAATTCCATTCCGACCCCGATATCAAAATTTCCATTGCCGACCGAGAAACACCAAATTTCCAATTTCGTCAATTCAAGCCTAATTTTACCACGGACCTCCAAATCACATTCCAGAAGCGCTCCCAAGTCCAAAATCACCTAACGGAGCTAACCAAATCATAAAAATCCAAATCCGATATCGAATACTAAAAAGTCAAAACTTGGTCAAACCTTTCATATTTAAAGCTTCAAGTTGAGAATTGTTCTTCCAAATCTATTCTGATTATCTTGAAAACCAAAACCGATGATTTACATAAGTCATAATACATCATACGGGTCTAGTCATGCCCGAGAACTGGCGAGCAAAGTGCAAACACTCAAAACGATCTGTCGGGTCGTTACATCCTCCTCCGCTTAAACATACGTTCGTCCTCAAGCATGCCCAGAGTTGTTAAAAAAACCATCAAATCACCGGGTAACCTTACTATGCACATACCCGCGGGTGATCCCACGTCACCCTATCCCATATAGGTCCGGTAACACGACATAACTGAAATTTTACAATTCACCCTAGCCCATAATCTTAGAACGAATTTTCCACTTCCGAAATTGTCTATAAGATTAGAATCTCGCATCTACACACTAAATAAGTCTAAACACGATGTATCAAGCCATAAGCGCAATCAAAGATGAAAATCACATGATATACCATTTAACTAAACCACTCATAGCGATAACTTCTAATCATTGCAGCTGCTCAAACAACCCAATTCCGGTAATAAACCTCTTATCAAACCAAAGCCTCATTCCAACACTTTTGTTTACTGCCAATGATGAATGAAACACGCAGAAAGTCATAACCATTCCTCAGATCAACCAGTCATGGAGATCCCTCTCCTTTGGCAAGGACCATAGTAAATTTTTAAGCCGAATCTCGATATTATCCTTCCAACATGATGAAATCAAATCTGATAGTATTCATTCTAGATCCCAAAGACCTTATCTCATCAAACACGACTACTCTAGTGACATGACACATCGATACAATCTAAAGCCACAACCCGTGCACCTATAAGCAACAGTCCAAATGTACTCAAATCATGGAAAAATGACTCAAATGAGAGAGTTGTACCGCAAGCTCACCAGTACCACCACAACATAATGTTGAGAACCCATCACACATCGTAGAACCTGAACACATGAATCTAACCCGAAGGATCATACCTCTACATAACATTGTTGCAATGCGCGACCCTATCCAAACACTGGTCCACAAGAGACACCTCAAGTCACCATGCTCAAAATCATCAACCACGCGCAATTTGATGTCTAGTACCTAAAGTAAATCACCATAACCACGGAGAAGTAAATGGAGCCGAATAAGAAGGAACATAACCAATTCGTCTCAATCCCGCAATGCCGAATTACTTACTTTACTCAAATCCCGCTATAAAGCCCAAATAAATCCACACACTATGTGCATATAACCAACAATCACCACTCCTCGCAACATCGAAAGGTAAATCATAGATCACTCCATAATATGAATAAACTCAACGACAATTGAATGGTACATCCCTCGACAATAGCAATTCAGAGTCAACAATTCCGACCCGGTGCAGAACACACACCCATACTGGCCTACCAGTAACCCTAAATCAACTCTGGTCACCCACAACGAATAGATAACTCTCCGAAAGTTCATAATGACTGAATCATGGCATATACTAACATCTGACTAGCTTTGCTCGCATCCTCACAGTCCACAACCACAAATTAAGCTGTTTATGAAAACTCATAGTCTCGAAGTCCATGAAGCGCACTAATTACCATATCTAATCCCAACTCCACCACTTGAAAGATAACATATCTTTAATACTCAATCATTCCATGAGGGATACCCCCATAATTCCTCTGTGTCACCAAGCAACCTTGAATATCAACAGTCGATCCAACAAGAGAGCGTCGCAATACCGGTGAAGCACCCTTAACTCCACACATTGACCTTTCTGAAATATATACCCTCATCAAGCCACCCAATTGGTGATATCATCTAGTAATCTGAAACTACCAATGCTGCTTGAGAAATTTGACCTTCCTTCCAGGACTGAACCGAGATCTCATAAATGCAAATCTCAACTCTACACAACATATTTCATATGCCACTCCATCCTATGATAAATATGAGAACTTCATGATCCCTTCCGAGCCACAAAAAACTATGCACCCAACTAGTCAAGAACTTTACATTTGATCCCATCCAGAAGAAAAATCACTATACATCACATGCTCCTCACGCCGGTAGAAAATACACATCTCTAACTATAGTAGAAACCATCCATAACTATCCGAATTCCATTTGTACAACACCAAACCGTCAGGAATGAATCCTTCTAACTCAACCAAGCTATGCAGGTCACCAAAGCACAAGAACATTGCCAAGAAACACCTGTAAAAACTCATTAACTCATAAGCACCCAAAGAACTAACCATATCCCTTACCATGTCGATCCGACCTACTACTAATTAGTTGTCCTATTTATCCAAGTTCCTTATGAATTATCTTCTAATTAGTACTTCTCCTTGCCATAATACCTCAATCCTCAACCCAGACTCACCACATGAGACCCCAACATAAAACCATACCGTCTAAGGCTCATAAGCTGCTAAATACTCTCTCAAATATCCCCAAAAGCACCATATTCAAAATACTTACCCTGAAGAGACTTCCTGCAAATCTAAAGCTATTACCTTGACCTTCCTGATACTAATATGAAGAATCTATGATAATGTCTTACACCCTCTAACGTAAATCTCAGTTTCTATCCAATTACACATCTCGAAGATTTCCAATCGTTACATATAACCTTGAACCATCAGAACCATTCTCGAGAGTCACGCACTCTACGCAATTCTCAATTAAACTGATCAAATAGACCGTACGACCTGGCCTCATCTGCACCCCTACATACTAGGAAGTAATCCACACTTCGAAGCAACCAAGCATATCCCTACTACGCACACACTACACCCTTTACTAATATAACTCATACATTCAATAAAACCCAATTATCCATAGAGTATATTACAACCTGTATTCAAAATTTATGTTACTCAAGCCCTTCCCAAACTCCACCTCTGCAGGTCATAACTGATTCCTCGACATACCTCGAACCGAGACCAATACAACACATAATCGTGCAATCAACTTAACATTAACAGACTCCCCCACTTGTCTCAAAGCCAACGATCAAGACAAACAATAACTCACAATGCCCATAAGCTATCACTGCCACCATACTGCAGTGAGATTCAACTAAATCCTCATACGCTCATATGACACAACCCAATCTAATATCCCAAATCGTATGCAAATCTCACATTCACCATTGTAATAGCCAATTCCAACTTCCACAAGCGACCTAACTCAAATTGCAACATATATCAATTACTGATAAAAGAGTACTTACTACAAAACCACCTAAGGGTCACACAACCTCAGGACACCCCGCGGGAGGTAACCCCGCGTGTTTAGCCTCAAAATGATATCATCTATATACCCTTCCAAAAATCATAGCTATCACGCAATCACTATACCCCCTGGATTAAAACACAACTAATGCCTATCCTCGTGGCATCAAGATACGCGGTATAAGAACCTGAAGCTGATGGCAGAACTAACACCAGAGTTGTGGTCAAGGAAATCTTGAGCTTTTGGAAGCTCTACTCACACTCGTCTGATCCCATGGATACCCTCACTGGACACCACGTGTCCCAAGAATGCTACTGAACTGGGCCAAAATTCACACTTGGAGAACTTTGCATAGAGCTTCTCCTCCCTGAATCCTTATAATACCACCCTCAAATGCTGAGTATGCTACCCCTGGCTACGTAAGTATGCCAGGATGCCATCAATGAACACAATAATAACGGAGTGCTAACACGGCTGAAATACACCGTTAATCAAATACATAGGCGTTGGTGGGGCATTGGTCAGCCCAAAAGACATCACCAGAAGCTCAAGACACAACAGGAAAATCCACTTCACTCCACAACTAAGATACACGAGAGGTCCTTCATTACACTCGCAACTCGATGCCATATTCTAACTCAAGACAGAAGTCAAATACTCAATGGTTCTTGCTACATCTCCCGCCAATTCAATTTTGTCACAATCAAACACCCTGAACACATCTAACCATCAAATCACACTCACCACGTAGTCATCTAGTCACCAAATCCCATCAATAAGAACACAAACGAACATATAAGTCCACAAATGCACGTGCTCGAACAAACAAAATCTCAGCACTCAAGCCACAGACAAAATCCGGCCTCAAGTCCTCCAGACTGGCGCATTACCAATATGCTAAAAATCACATCTCACCCATGGGAATCACAAGTCGTCGATGCACAACTGATACTGAGCGCTCACGTGCGCATTCGAATACATGAAAGGAATTCAAAGAGTTACGCTTTTGGCTGAATAAATGGATTCGCACGACAAGAATTCAAGAATGTGAGATTTTTCCTAAGGGTTCTGCAGCCTCTCGAAGATAATTCAAACGTATCTGTACCGATCCGCAAGACTCTACTAAACCTGCTCATGATCGGTGAGTCCTATGTAACCTAGGCTCTGATACCAACTTGTCACGACCCCAAATTTAAACTAGTCGTGATGGCGCCTATTGTGGAACTAAGCCATCCAAATTAACACTCAACGTAAGGAATCTTATATTTATATCATTTCTAAACTGATAACCCGTAAAGGTTTCATTTAAATTACCTTTTAAACCGACAAAGCTATACCATATGTTTAAAATACAACCCCAAGACCCTGGAGTCACTGGTCATGAGCATCTACAGAAAATATACAAGTCTGGAAAATAAACTCTATAATAGTAAGCAGGAGAAAATAGGGCTACGGACGCATGTAGCTACCTCGCATAATCTCTGAGAAGTCTCTGGAACAGATAGATATCTCACTCTGCCCTAGCACCTGGATCTTCACACAAGGTGCAGGGAGTAATATGAGTACACCAACTCAGTAGTAATGAAAATAAATCAGGTATGAGCAGTAAGAAACACATAAAGTCAAATCATCAATTTACAATAAGCACAATCTTTCTTTCCAACAATGTATATGTTAAATCATCACCCTTAAAAAGTTGATTTAAGTGAAAATCCTTTGAAAAAAAATGTAATTCCCAACAGCTTCAATAAAATGTCCAAGAAGTTTAGTGTGAAATGATATGAATCATAAGTAGCCACTCGGGCACAAATATGAATAATAAACCACCCCTCGGGCATAACATCACTCAGAATCAGTCCCTCAGCATGCCTCACAATCACTCGTAATCAGCCCATCGGGCAACTTCACAACCACTAATGCCTCCCAATCACTCGTCACTTAGCACTCGCACTTAATAAGTACATGCGCTCACTGGGGGTGTACAGACTCCGGAGGGGCTCATACAGTCCAAGCGCTATATATCGTTGCGGCGTGCAGCCCGACCCAATATCGTTGTGGCGTGCATCCTGATATATATATATATATATATATATATATATATATTGCTGCGGCGTGCAGCCCGATCCATATATACTCCTCACAATATCGGCTCTCGGCCTCACTCAGTCAGATTCCTCTCAAAAGCCACTCGGGCTATCACTAAAATGGGTTCTCGGCCCAAAAATATCATTTTATGCATCAAAGTAGTGTAAATGAGACTAAGTTTAAAATCAGTTAAGCATAATGTGACTGAGTGTAAATCATAAGTCAACACAGTGAGGAATAACAGTAAAAGGCCCAAATGGGTCTAAACTTATGGCACGAAGCCCAAATACAGCATTCCGCCCAAAACATAGTAATAATCTTTAAACATGAAATATCATATGGTTTATAATCAAATACGCAACTTAATAGTTGCTACGGGGCGGACCAAGTCACAATCCCCATCGGTGTACACCACACACTCGTCATCTAGTATGTGCGCCACTCCAGAATATTGATACATTGTGAAGTCCGTCATACCCTCAGGACAAGATTTACAGTCATTACTTACCTCAAACCGGCCCGAAAACTACTCCGCGATGCTCTTGCCCCTCGAATCGGCTCCTAAATGCTCTGAATCTAACCAAAACCAGATTAATAACATCAATATATGCTAGGGAGACGAAATCCATTCGAAAATTATCAAGATTAGGAACAAATCCAGAAATTGGCCAAACCCAACCCTCGGGCCCATATCTCGAAATTCGATAAAAATCACAAAATCGGAATCCTTATTCTCCCACGAGTCTATACATACCAAGAACATCAAAATCGGATCACAATTGCCCCTTGAATTCCTCAATTAAAGTCTCCAATTTTCCATGCCCTAATTTTCCCAATTTACACCTCAAAAACATGTAATCTAATCGGATTATTCGATGATAATTCAATATTATGGAGTAGAAATGATCATAAGTAACTTACCTCAAACTTTCCCTTGACTTCTCACTCAAACATCGCCTCAAGCCACGTTCTTTTCGTCCAAAAATGTGGAAATGAGCTAAAAAAAAAATAACAAGACAACTCAATAAAAACACGAATCTGGTCACTAAAAGCCCAAATCCGGTCGCTACAAGTGCCAAATCTGGTCGCTAAAGGGGCGCACCAGATCTTGTTGCACCAGCAATGTTTATTTTCACTAAAAAGGCTCTATCTCCACCATACGAACTCGGAATTCGATGATTCTTGTTCCTATGAGTCACAAATAATAATAAGAACATATCCCTTCAATCAAAACTTAATCGGAGCTCATTTGCTCAGTTCGATACCCATTTCGCTCGTTAAACAATTAACTCATGTTTCACGTAAAAAACTCAATCGTGACTTGATGAAATTAGACCAAACTTTCCAGGTCACTCTTATAATTCATTATCAAAATTCTGAAAGTCTCGAAATCAAATTTCGATCTCTGGAACTAAGAATGGACCTTTGGATCATTACATGTTTATGCTCAAAACGCCAAAATCTTCCAAAAACTCTTCCAAAACTTATCCGAGCCTCATGGGACCCCAACCAAGTATACTAACAAGTTACATAATATGACACAAACTTAGTCAATGCCTCAAATTACATCAAACAATGCTAAAACCGTGAATCACACCCCAATTCAAGCTTAATGAAACTAAGAACTTCCAACTTCTATATTTGATGCCGAAACCTATCAAATCAAGTCCGATTAACCTCAAATTTTGCATACAAGTCACAAGTGACACAACGAACCTATTCCAACTTCCGAAATTTCATTCCGACCACGATATCAAAATTTTCACTGCCGACCGAGAAACACCAAATTTCCAATTTCGCCAATTCTAGCTTAATTTTACCACGGACCTCCAAATCACATTCCAAACACGCTCCTAGGTCCAAAATCACCTAACGGAGCTAAGTAAATCATAAAAATCCAAATCCGAGATGGAATACTAAAAAGTCAAAACTTGGTCAAACCTTTCATACTTAAAGCTTCAAGCTGAGAATTGTTCTTCCAAATCTATTCTGATTATCCTAAAAACCAAAAACGACAATTTACATAAGTTATAATACATCATACGGGGCTAGTCATCCCGAGAACTGGCGAGAAAAGTACAAATGCTCAAAACGATCGGTCGGATCGTTACAATAGTATAACTAGGTAAAAATCCCGTTATTTTTCTGTAGAAATAATGCCCTTCAGCCACCTTTCAGCTTTATTGTTTTTTAAAAAAAAACAGTCCTTGTTCTAGAGTTCTAAATTTTATAAGTGGAATTTCAGGATAATATCTGGAATTTTACTTGTAAAAATTTCAACTTAGTGAAATCCGCACAGTATTCTAAAATTTCACAAATGAAACTCTTGAACAATATTCTAGAGTTTCACTTGTAAAATTTGACACTCAATGGCTAAAAAGTAGCTATTTGGGAATTCTATCTTATTTTTCTACATTAATTTTTGAATAGTTGGATTGTCTTTCTTAAATTTGATTTTTTTGTGATTTGGAACTTTTTTATTAATAGTTTGTTTTTAAATTGGAACATGTACATTGAGTCAATTTTAAGTGCCGGATAAGTTGACGGAGTATAAAGTTTCTAGACTTATACAAAATATCTGTTATGAAACAATAAAAAAAGAAGAAGAGTATTGCACAGAAAAATATAGAGGGAGATAATTCTTATTGATATGGGATCAATTACAATGGAATAGAACCCCTTTATTTATAGGGGAAAAGTAACTTAGCCACCAAGTAACAAACCCTATAATATCTCTAGAATATAGACATTCACCTTAAATAGAATTTTATTTATAACATTCCCCCTTGAATGTCTATTTAACAGATAATGTGTCTCGTTAAAACCTTAACTAAAATAAACCCAATGGAAAAAAAATCTAGTAAAGGAAAAAGAGTACACATATCTAACAATACGCCTTTTGGTTGCCTCGTTAAAAACCTTGCAAGGAAAACCCAGTGGGACAAAACCTTGTAAGGGAAAAGAGTACAACGCGTATTAACTCCCCCTGATGAGAGAATCCATTCACATCTTTGAGCCTTCGCATCCCAATCTTGTGCACTAGCTTCTTGAATGTTGACGTCAACAGAGATTTGATGAATAAATCATTCATATTAACTTCAATGCATATATTACACCTTAAAAATCCCCGCTATCACATTATCATGCTTATAGAGAATTAATAATTCATTCCACGTAACCTTTTCTCAATTGCTTATCATCTCTCCCCCTCGTGTTAGAAAAACTAACTTGCTTCCTCAACTTTGGGAGCCCATCTTTGTGTGTTAGGATATTAATCAAAATATACACCGCACATCAATAATAATAAGATGAAATAATTTGGTTCCTGACCCTGAACCACTTGTGAGGGGAGAGCGCAATATACTTTCGTATATAACATATATCAAACTGATATAAATAACGTTGTTCTCATAAGCAATAGTTTAGCTATTAAGTGGATGCAGTCAATAAATCATTTTGCTAAACCAATTGTGATGTAACCAACTTATCAAGATGAACTGTCTTGAATAGAAAATCTGAAAATTATGCTCTAAATTAAATTATTGAGCAAGTTACCTCGCAAACACTAGGTTGCGGGTTAATAATAATCGCACATACAACCATCTCATAGATGCATCATATGTGATATACATGGCAGGTGAAAGGGCCCTTATTCACCTTTTATATTTCCAACATTCATGGGATTTAATCCCTATTTTAGTTGGTCTATTAGTTAATGAGAACAAGCAATGTAAGAGAATTTGTAAAGAACTTTCTAGTTCTTTAATATTTATCCATGTGATTCTCTTTTATTTTTGCACATCATACTTAAATTAACATCCCTATTGCCAACTGAATAAATTACCAATATTGATAATGTTCAGGTTTACACCATGACGTGTGCAATTATCAATAAGCTCCAAGTTTATTATGATATGAGTTCTTATATCAATAAACTTCCACTTTATTGTGGCATTCTTTTATTTATGTAGTACAAACTAGAGAATAAAGAGGGTAACTTTAACATACATATTACCCCACTACAAATTGTAGTAATAGAAGATATTAAATCTTTCTTTTATTTATATTCTCAATATAACCAACCGCTTTCGCAAATACTTTAGAAACTCAATAAGTTTCTTTGAGACTTACTACAACACAATAAATTGACATGATAATCAATTGTATTCCTCCAAAATAGTAATAATTAGCTCTTCCAGAGCTCTCAATTAATTTGATACTACCACATATTCATCAACATCCATATGGTGAATATCACTTTTAAAGAGAAAGTTATATATTATGGTCATTGTCACAATTATATGCAAGATATGTTTCTTGCATTACCGTTGTCTTTTAATAATCACACTTCCATAATATTTTGGCATAATCACAACAGGTACGTGATCAATGACCATTCATGCCATAATAATAAAATTATTTTCTGCTCGACTACTGATCCTATATATTGTCAAGTGTTCTTATTGAAAAGGTGCGCACAAACATAGAAGTGAAACAAGAATTGAGAGCAAAATTACCAGAGCAATTTTGCAAGCAGTTCGAGTGAGAATTCCTGTGCGACTCAAAAGCTACTTGAACCAGCTAGAAGAACCAGTTCCATCTGTTTGTCTTTTAGTCTAGTTTATTTGTAGTAGGTGATTACAAAGTGTATCTTTCAGCTTTGTCTAAGAAGCAATTGTAATAGGTACTGAATATTCAAGTTAACTTAAAACTTATCGCAAGTAGCTAGAGGCTAGTTTACCACAAGGGGATTAGAGTTAGTCCTTAGGTTTACAAAAGAGTTTATTTTGTAAATGTTGTTTGGCTCATTAACTTAGTCAAGAGTTTGGGAAAATCCTACTGGGAAGTAGGTCGTGATTTTTTCACCTTTTGAGCCAGGTATTTTCCACGTAAAAATAGTTGTGTTCATTTATTTCTGCAATTATTATTCCGCAAACTGTAGGAGTTGGAACACATAGAAGAACTTGGTCCTTCTATAACTACTGCACGCGAAAATCGGACACCACACAAATCNATTTAAAATCAAATTATAGAATTACAAGAATTTAAAAGAGAAAAATAAAGTAAAAACTTACCTTATATCCAGAATTTAATCATGAAGGAAGTTCATGGAACAATTAACAATCATTATGCCCAATCCCAAAGCTTCTATTCAATTCTCGTGCTGATAATGTGTTATGAAACAATAAAAGAAGAAGAAGAAGAGTATTTCAGATAAAAGCAGAGAGGGTGAGAATTCTTATTGATATGGGATCTGTAACGACCCGACCGGTCGTTTTGCGTTCTAGAACCCCATTCCCCTAAATGAGACTTCTCGTAGTTGCTTTTACTGATTTATGACTTGTGAGGACGGGTGGTTCGAGGTTTTGAGGATTTTGGAGTGGTATAGGAACACTTAGTTCCTTAAGGTTGGCCTTAAAGGCCAAGTTTGACTTCGGTCAACATTTTTAGTAAACGGCCTTGGAATCGAGATTCGAAGACTCCGGTAGGTTCGTATGATGATTTCAAACTTGGGTGTGTGTTCGGAACTGGTTTTGCATGACCTGGGAGCGTTTCGGCGCCTAATAGTGAAATAAGGTTTCCTTAAGTTCAAACTTGAGGTTTGGAATGTGTTTTTGTGTTATCGAGGTCCAAACTGAATTATGAGACCGGGAATAGTTTGGTTATGTCATTTATGACTTGCTCGCAAAATTTGGTGTCATTCCGAGTAGTATAGGTACGTTTCGGCGTGTTGAAAGTGAATTCAAGAACTTAAAGTTCTTAAGTTTGATTCAGTAGGTTTTGGGGTATGATTTTTAGATTTAGCGTTGTTTCGGACGTTCCGAAGGCTCGAGCGAGTCCGTATTATGATTTAGGACTTGTTGGTATGTTTGGACAGGGTCTCAGGTGGGCCCGGATGCCATTCGGACATTGCGCGAGGCAAAAACCAGCCTTAGAAAAACTGCTAGTGCACCAGATCTGGTGCGACCACACCTGCGGAGGACTAGCCGCAGGTGCGAGACCGCTTATGCGGTCCCAGCCTCGCAGGTGCGACCCCAAGGGGAATTTCCCAGTTCCGCAGGTGCGGACCCTTTTCCGTAGAATCGGAGCCGAAGGTGCGGTCTCCGCTCAGCAGATGCGACCACTTGCCCCCTTCCCACTTTTCGCATATGTGAGATCTTTCTCGCAGATGCGAGACCACAGGTGCGGTCCTCGAGCTGCAGGTACGAAAAACCTGTAGGCAGTGAGATTGTCTTAAATGCGAGACTTAGCCATTTTTGAACCATTTTTCACCACCTTGGGCGATTTGGAGAGCTGGTAAAGAAGGATTCGACCTAGAAATTGTAAGGTAAGTAATTCCTACCATGAAGTGAGTTTAATACTTGAATTCTTGGGTAGATTAACACCTTAAATTAGTAGAAATCATGGGTTTAGAGTAAAACCTAGGGTTTTGAAAAAAAAGGGGAATTTACCAAGGAATTGGTTATGGAATCATACAAAAACTACATAATATTGATCCTTAGGCTATGGGTGATTATTTTCTTTGAAAATTTCCGGAATCCGAGCATGTGGGTCCGGAGGTGAATTTTGGAATTTTACAATTTAGGTTGAGATAACCATTTAAATAGAAGAATTTTAAACTTTTGAGCATAGATTTATTTATTCATGTGATGTTTGACTAGTTTCGAGTCCTTGGACGATGAGTTTGGAGTTTCGGGCGCGTTCTTGACCCTAAAAGTAGGCTTGACACGAGGTAAGTCTCCTTTCTAACCTTGTAAGAGAGAATTATTCCCGTAGGTGAATATAATGAAATGCATGCTATTATTTGTGGGGGATACGCACGCACGAAGTGACGAGAGTTCGTGCGTAGCTACTATTATGTTATGACAGGGTAGTTTAGGATTCACAAGCATGCTTTATGTGTCGTATCTATAATCTTAAATGTTAATTTAGGTTGCCGAATATTATTGAACTGTTAAGTGAGCATCTAGGAGGTTACGTTCTGCAATTTAGGTTATTGATCCTTCTCTGTAAGCATATTCTCACTAAATTTCCTGATTCTCTATTAATTATGTGTATATATACGGGTACCCGCGTCGCATGTATGATTCACGAGCGGGGTAGCCCTACTATTATGTTGATCGCGTCGCATGTTCGATTCGTGAGCGGTGTAATAGATGCATCTATGGTTCGAGCTGTTCGACCCTTTGACAGTGCACATTTATTTTTACGCCGTATCGGCCGTATGTTCACGGCATGTTATGTGCTTGTTATCTGTTTGGTGTTCTGTGATTATTTATCTGTTGAATATCATGAAGAAAATGAGACTTAGGTAATCCTTACGATACAGGACTTGACGCATAAAGGTACTTGTAAAAGATATTTGATGTTCATGTCTCTGCGATTATTCATAATTGTCATTCTGCTCAGTCTTATATTTAAAAACATATTATTATGACCCTAGTAAGCATCACGTCGACTTCTCGTCACTAGTTTTTCGAGATTAGACGGGATACTTACTGGTACATATTATTTATGTACTCATGCTACGCTCTATACTTAATTGTACAGGTTCTGAGGCAGGTGCATCTGGGTATTAGTCTGGAGCTCGTTCCTGATTTATACCTAGTCGAGGCTTCACAGTGAGCTGCTTCTCCTGACGACTTCCAGCAGCACTTTGGAGCTATTCTTTTTGCCATTTCTGTCTATATTTACTCAGACAGTAGGACAACATTTTATTCCTTTTGATATCATTCTACTAGATGCCTATAGACTTGTGACACTAGTTCCTGGCACACACATTAGTAGACATTATTTTTTAAATGTAATTATTAAATGATGACTCCTATGACTATTTCTGCTTAAGATTGCCTAAGTTATTCGTTTTTACCTAATGACTTAAATCTAAATCAAGTAAGCGTTGGAAATATTTTGGTAAATTAAATGAAACCCACCAGTAGACTGATGTTGGCCTGCCTGACTACGGTGTTAGGCGCCATCGCGACCTGGGTTAGGATTCGGGTCATGACAGAATCAATTACAATGGAATAGAACTCCTCTATTTATAGGAAAAAAGTGACTTAGCCACCAAGTAACAAACCCTATAATATAGACATTCACCTTAAATAAAATTCTATTTATAACAATATTATTAGAATTTGCATGTTTATTATCATTATTTTCTCCGATTGGTCTATTTTTTAGTTTTACACCTATTGAAAAATCTAAAAAGTTTAGCTTAAGTAATTCATAAAAAATACTCTCACACTTTTGAGTCCTTATTATCTAGTTCTCATTACCATCTTCCCCTTCCCGTCAATTTTCCAGTCCAATGTAATGATGAATTCTTTTTCATTAAAAAAATAACTACTAATTATTATAAGTCTTTCTCTAATCCAACTTTCCGTTTTGCAATTATATTTGTATAGTGAGCCGCACTTGAGAAAGTTTAACATGATAAAGCAGAGACATTCTGTTGGTGAAAACCAACACATTCTAATACTTCAACTGTAGTTTGAGCTAGGGATGTCAATCTATATTGAAATACCGATTAAAACCGATCGAATCGTACTGTATTGAATCGACTTTTAGGTTTCTTTTAATAAAATAATAAGTTTTTATGAATCGATAATTCTATCGATACTTAGGTTAGGTTTTTCACTTTATAAAAATAAAACGAAAAAATACTGAATCGTACCGAATAAATTTTCATGTCAAAAATATATTTACATATTAAGTTCAGAAATAATAAAGCATTGAAATTTTTCTAGGGCCTTGGAATTATGAAAACGGTTACAAGCCAACAAATTATTAAACTCAAAATCCTAATTCCCAAACGTGTTATGCTACTCCTAGTAAAGCTAAATTATTCTAGCAAGACACAAAGTACTCTAGTGATTATGAGTAGCAAACTATAATGTATTGAATATGTTTTTTTCGTATGATTTAGATTTATCTTTTTGAATATTTTATCTTCTATAGACTTTATTCTTGAGTCTCAACTTGATTAATATATTTTCACTTGTGTGATTTATGATTTCTTTGTCTTTTTTTAGTTTCTTTTACGTTGTTGTAGAAGGTTGATGGATCTATACTCTATCCATCTTTTATATTTTCTTAATTCATCACCTTTTAAGCAGTAAAAATATTTAGAGAGTTTTGCTAACTACTAAGTCCTATAAAATTACGTATGTTATTGCATTTTACTTTTATTAGTGACTTTCACATGATATTTAAAAAAATACCAAAAATTAATCAAACCGTACAGATACCAAAGAGAAACCGACATGATTGGGACGATTTCGAAAAGTCTAATTTTAGTGATACATAATAAAATAATCAAAAAATTGATACGACATATATTTTATAAAATAACGGCCGAACCGAACCATTAACACCCTAGTCTGAGCTTAGCAAATGAAGTGCATTGAACATGTATAATGGTCAAGAAATCACAACTCACACCAACTCATTATGACCATGATCATAAGATCACATGTTCTCAAAGGAAAAGATTGTAACAATAAATTTTCGCGTCGAGAAAAATAAATAATCAAGATCGGAAAATTGCGTAACAAATATAGTATTAAATTTCAATAAATGAAAGTGTTACAATCTCTATGGTATTCCTCTGATTCTTCAAGAATGTATATTATCTTGATGAACTTGATTTTGATTCTGATTCAAGGGCTTGTAAAGCTTAATCTTGAATCTCCTTCTTGAACTTGGGTTTGGATTTGATCACGAATAAGTAACTTGATCTCGAACGCCTTGATATTTGATTTGCCTTCGTTCTTGATCTTGACTTGAACTTGAACTTGTGGCTTGAGTGCTTGAATGCTTGAACTTGTAGCTTGTAGAGAAATCTGCGGTGTTTGATCCACGAGCTCTCTGCTTGCTTCTTGTTATCTCTTCTGGTCCCTTTCTGAGTTATGAAGACCCCTATTTATAGTTGTGAGAGGGAAGAGTTGCGATAAGAACAAACTCTTTCCGACCAATCAAATTGAAGTGTGACATGGCCGTATTTGATTGGCCAGAACATGTCACTTGCACACGTGGCGCGATTTCATTGGTCTTCTAATGTGACTTGTCATGCTGTGTCATTTTGACACGTGTCATGGTCTTATTGGCTCTTTTATTTGACTTGGCATGCCACTTCATTTGACACGTGGCACTGGGCCTCTAGGAAGATGGCATATTGGGCCTAATGAAGTGGGCTCATCATTTGTAGCCCAACTAAATGGACTAGCCCAATGGATTAAGACTTATTTACTTAATCCATATATATTGGACTTTTATAATTATTTTAATTATATTAGCCCACAATATTTATTGGGACTAATATATCTTCAATTTAAAATATAATCCAAATTATTTTATAACTTTAATTTTAATAAAATATATATGTCTACAAATGCCCCCTACTTCAAGACTTGTCGAGATTGATTTGTCTAATCCTTTAGACTAGGCTTGAAGTATAATTTTTTTTTCCTTTTTCTTTAACGCATGGGCCCGAAATTTTACCAGGTCAGTTTGTGTGTTATTCCTAATTTCCATTTTGAGGAACCATAACTATAGCCTCAAAAATAAACAAAAGACACCATTCTACCATAGTGCATGTGATCACAGGGCCCACAATTGCTTTCCCATTTCAACTCAAAGTGTGACCTCTTTGTTATCAATTGCACTGCACGTGCAACTCATCTTTTTGGGATATGCCACTTATCTTCTGTTCCTTTTATTTTACTCAATCCTTCTTTGACTCAAATAGTAAAATATGTCACCTAGTTAGCATTGAATTAGTAGATCACTGTCGGACCACTCCATCCTTCGTAGGAGTACAATTCGACTCCATTAAGGAGATCAACTTCTTCGGCAGTCTTCGCTCTAAATATGTAGTCCCACATCGAACCCATAAATTTTTAATGCCACATTTTGATAACTATATAAACCCGTGTGCTTGTATTTGTTGAGCACCAATTTACTGTATTTGCAAGCCACTTAGTCTATTTTTGTGGACTTAGAAGCATTAACGCGAAGGTAATTTCTTTTTTGTTTCTTGTGCTTTCTTTATTCTATTGTCCTTTTCTTTTTGTAGGTGAGACAAGAAGGATGTATTCTTGTTTAACGAGATAATCCATGCATGATGAAGACCTTTAAAAGTTTGTAGTCAAGATTTTTTTAAAGCTCACAAAAAAAACCTTTAAAAGTTCGCGGCGAAGACCATTACACCGGCTGAGCTAAAGACTTCATCTTGTTTGAAGATTTAAATTTTATCTGAGGCATAGATGATTACACCGTCTGGGCCAAAGATTCATTTTGTTTGAAGCAAAGACATTACACCGTCTAAGCTAATGACTTCATCTTGTTTGAAGATTTAACTTCATTTTATCTGAGGCGTAGACGATTACACCGTCTGGGCCAAAGATTTATTTTGTCTGAAGCAAAGACATTACACCGTCTAAGCTAATGACTTCATCTTTTCTATGCTTGGTAGGATTAATCTTGAGATTTGACACATTATATTATGATTTAAGGCCATGAATATTGTATTTCTAAGTTAAGTGCTAATAAACACTTTTCTATCTTTTTGCAGTATAAACATGGTTTACTTCAAAGACTCAAGAATTTATTCCTCTAATTCGCAATTCCTTATTATTTCGGACCATAAGGGAAGCAAGGTGGAGACAAGGTTACCAGTTGATAGGCCACTAATTGGCCAATACGTTGCAACTTCATGGGTACCTTTGAGGGGCCCACCTTATTTGGCAGACTGGACGCTTGAATACAACAGTCGTCCTCCCAAGACATGGGTGCTTTGCACCACTTCTCATAATGCTTGGAATTTTGCGAGTACCTTACCATTCCTAGGGCGTCGAATTATTAACAAGAAAACTCATTGGGGCAATGATTTTCCGTTCGGCGGTGAATTGCATTACGTTCCTGGCTATTGGGAATGGGCAGAAGATGTGTTAAGTAGGTGTCGCTTGACACTGGAGGGCGCAAGAATTTATGACGCCGTATATGCTTCACTCTTCACATATGACCGTAATACGAATATTATGCAGGCTTTCTGTGAGGCATGGTGCCCTGTTACCAACACATTGCTTACCTCTGCTGGAGAACTATCTATATCACTTTGGGATTTGTATAATATCGATGGTTTGCCTATAACGGGATCTCCTTACGAGGAAGTTGTGCCAAATGTTGAAGAGCTTACAGGCACATACGACAAGGGAAGAAGGTTTATTCCCCAGACTTGTGAACATTTGCTTGATGCCTTCTATCGGCTCCGAGAGGGAGATAACGACGATCCAAAGGTTTCTGCGAACAAATGGGTAGAGTTCTGGTACAGAAAGACGATGAAGTATACTTAGCCTCCTTCAAGGAAAGAAAAGAAGTGTGCTCGTTTGAAATCCACACACAATCCTACCGGGGTCCTAGAGGAAGCAGTTAATTGGTCGACTGCTGAAGAAGATTTGTTCCATAAGCTAGGAGTAATGGATGACAAGAAAGACGAGACATACTTGGCTGCTTTTCTGTCTTGTTGGTTATGTATTTTTGTGCTCCCTTCGAAAGACGGTGACTTCATTCGTCCTGGGACCTTTAAGATAGCGTGTCTTCTTGCTTGTAAACGAAGAGTTAGCCTTGCAGTCCCGGTCTTAGCCAGAATATATAAGGGTTTGAACGAGATTTCAAAGTGCTCGTTGCTTGATCCTGCCCAAACTTGCTTTCCAGCTCATTATGTGTATGGTTTGTTAGCCCATTACTTTAAGACTCATTTTACGCATGCAAAGGGCCAGTTGTTCCTCTCATGGCCGCATGTTCTGGTGAAGGTGCTGCTAGATATTTTGGGAAAGAGGAAGCAAGGAAGCGTATTCATAGGGGAGAACATATCATTTGGACCTCGACAATGCCTCGCAGATCTGATCCGTACCACTACTATGACGATGGTAAGGCAGATGAGTTCGAGTTAAGTTTCTTTATGAGTATTCGCTCGAATTATCTTCCTTTGAGGGACGGAGTCAACTTTATTATTGAACCTTACAGCCCTCATCGATTTAGCCGCCAATTCGGTTTTTATCAAGACACCCCTGGTCGCTTGAAGCAAGATTTTCGTGAGGCTTCATTAGAAGAAGGGTTAAGACTTGCACGGATTTGTGTGCTGACTAGATCTAAGTCGAGGGCGGTATTTCCTCCTTTTGGGTCCAACATGAAGAAATTTACATCGTCTAACTATAGATCTTGGTGGGCGAGAGTGCATGGAAGCCTTCTTGAAGACCACTTACAATATTTGATGAATACTGTTGAGCCAATCACAAATACCATTCAAGACCGGGTCGAGGATGTCTTAGTGATTGATAGGCTTCCTGCTTTACAGTCTAAGGTAGTTGAGATGCACGCAGGCAACGGACCCATGCTACAAGTTCACAGAGAAGAGATCCATACTCCAGTTGACAAAAGTCTTATTCCATTTGGTGTAGTCGTTGATGCCTCTAACAAGCGCCTATCCCAAGAAGAGAGTGATAGCAGCAAAGGAGATCAACATTGGAAGAGGAAAAGGCCAAACCCAGAAGGGGTTGTAGAGGTCCAAAGCGTCGATAGCTCTTCAAGAACACTAACAGCTCAGCCCGAGAAGGTAAAAGATAACATGAACTTTTCCTTTCCGTTATCCTTGGCCGAATGACTTTGCTAAAGTGTTCTTACATTTATTTATTCATTTTTTTTTAGGCTAATAACGTTGGAGCGTTGCAGCGAGTAAAGCCACTAGATAGTGGTGAGTCTGTAGCATTACCGAACCCACATAAATCATCTTCCACAGCTAAAGCAGATCAAGAGGCAACTTCTATTTCTCATGATAAAATTGGGGCAAAGTTGGGTTTTGATTTGCGTGAACGACCAATAATTGCAGCTTCAGTTTTTTATGGAAAGAAGGTTGTCTTGGATATTCGAAAGGAGTTTATCTTGAAGCTTTGGACTTCGATTCA
>ML269136.1:0-15284 GCA_005239495.1 Nicotiana undulata
TCATTGTTAAAAATACGCTTTATTAGCCATGGTGCGCGCAAGCTAACTCGGACACCCTCCTTTTAGCCATGGTGCACGCAAGCTAACTCGGACACCCTCCTTTTAGCCATGGTGCGCGCAAGCTAACTCGGACACCCTCCTGTTAGCCATGATGCGCGCAAGCTAACTCGGACACCCTCCTGTTATTAAAAAAAAAAGATTTTGGGGGGNAAAATCCTTTATCATTGTTAAAAATACGCTTTATTAGCCATGGTGCGCGCAAGCTAACTCGGACACCCTCCTTTTAGCCATGGTGCACGCAAGCTAACTCGGACACCCTCCTTTTAGCCATGGTGCGCGCAAGCTAACTCGGACACCCTCCTGTTAGCCATGATGCGCGCAAGCTAACTCGGACACCCTCCTGTTATTAAAAAAAAAAAGATTTTGGGGGGAGGGGGGGCTATTTCTTTGGCAAGGTTTATCTTTTGGAGCTTCTGCACTTAATTGTATAAAGTTGCATCCCTAGAGGCAGATGCAGGATTTTAAATTAGTGGTTGCCGAACCCAATTCACCTTTGTGACAATGTGTATGAACTCGTGTGGGTTTATAATTTCTAAAAAATAATAATTATATATATAGAGGTCGAGCTGATACTTGCATCCGCCCAGTGCATCCTCCTTGGGTTGTTTCTTTTAAGAAATTATTTTTTTCTTAAATAAGTATTTCGTTTAGTAAATTGTTTGCCTATCATAAAGGAAAAAGAAAAATACGGAAAAAGGAAAAGAAGGGATATGTGAATCTGATTTCAGTGACGCAGTAAGATTCATATATCTGTATGCTTTATCATAGACATGTAAATCTTTCTTCTTCACTTTTCCCCAGAAAATCCTTTATCATTGTTAAAAATACGCTTTATTAGCCATGGTGCGCGCAAGCTAACTCGGACACCCTCCTTTTAGCCATGGTGCACGCAAGCTAACTCGGACACCCTCCTTTTAGCCATGGTGCGCGCAAGCTAACTCGGACACCCTCCTGTTAGCCATGATGCGCGCAAGCTAACTCGGACACCCTCCTGTTATTAAAAAAAAAAAGATTTTGGGGGGAGGGGGGGCTATTTCTTTGGCAAGGTTTATCTTTTGGAGCTTCTGCACTTAATTGTATAAAGTTGCATCCCTAGAGGCAGATGCAGGATTTTAAATTAGTGGTTGCCGAACCCAATTCACCTTTGTGACAATGTGTATGAACTCGTGTGGGTTTATAATTTCTAAAAAATAATAATTATATATATAGAGGTCGAGCTGATACTTGCATCCGCCCAGTGCATCCTCCTTGGGTTGTTTCTTTTAAGAAATTGTTTTTTTCTTAAATAAGTATTTCGTTTAGTAAATTGTTTGCCTATCATAAAGGAAAAAGAAAAATACGGAAAAAGGAAAAGAAGGGATATGTGAATCTGATTTCAGTGACGCAGTAAGATTCATATATCTGTATGCTTTATCATAGACATGTAAATCTTTCTTCTTCACTTCTCCCCAGAAAATCCTTTATCTCATTGTTAAAAATACGCTTTATTAGCCATGGTGCGCGCAAGCTAACTCGGACACCCTCCTTTTAGCCATGGTGCACGCAAGCTAACTCGGACACCCTCCTGTTAGCCATGATGCGCGCAAGCTAACTCGGACACCCTCCTGTTATTAAAAAAAAAAGATTTTGGGGGGAGGGGGAGTATTTCTTTGGCAAGGTTTATCTTTTGGAGCTTCTGTACTTAATTGTATAAAGTTGCATCCCTAGAGGCAGATGCAGGATTTTAAATTAGTGATTGCCGAACCCAATTCACCTTTGTGATAATGTGTATGATCTCGTGTGGGTTTATATTTTCTAAAAAATAATAATTATATATACAGAGGTCGAGCTGATACTTGCATCTGCCCGGTGCATCCTCCTTGGGTTGTTTCTTTTAAGAAATTGTTTTTTTTAAATAAGTTTTTCGTTTAGTAAATTGTTTGCCTATCATTAAGGAAAAAGAAAAATACGGAAAAAGGAAAAGAAGGGATATGTGAATCTGATTTCAGTCTATATGCTTCATTATAGACATGTAAATCTTTCTTCTTCACTTTTCCCCAGAAAATCCTTTTATCATTGTTAAAAATATGCTTGCGCGCAAGCTAACTCGGACACCCTCCTTTTAGCCATGGTGCGCGCAAGCTAACTCGGACAACCTCCTTTTAGCCATGGTGCGCGCAAGCTAAATCGGACACCCTCCTGTTAGCCATGATGCGCACAAGCTAACTCGAACACCCTCCTGTTATTAAAAAAAAAGATTAGGGGGGGATGGTTATTTCTTTGGCAAGGTTTATTTTTTGGAGCTTCTGTACTTAATTGTATACAGTTGCATCCCTAGAGGCTGATGCAGGATTTTAAATTAGTGGTTGCCGAACCCAATTCACCTTTGTGACAATGTGTATGAACTCGTGTGGGTTTATATTTTCTGAAAAATAATAATTATATATACAGAGGTCGAGCTGATACTTGCATCCGCCCAGTGCATCCTCCTTGGGTTGTTTCTTTAAAGAAATTGTTTTTCTTAAATAAGTTTTTCGTTTAGTAAAATGTTTGCCTATCATAAAGGAAAAAGAAAAATACGGAAAAAGGAAAAGAAGGGATATGTGAATCTGATTTCAGTGACGCAGTAAGATTCACATATCTGTATGCTTCATTATAGACATGTAAATCTTTCTTCTTCACTTTTCCCCGGAAAGTCCTTTATCGTTGTTAAAAATATGCTTTATTATTGGCTTTGATCATTGAGACTTGAAGTTTTGATATCATTTTCTTGTTATTTTTCTATGTACTATATTCTCATTGATGTGGGAGTTGGAGTAAAAAATATTTTGATTGTTAAATATTCGTCGGTGTTTGATGCTTTTGGTAGGGTATAGTAGATGGGAGCAAACATCTGGATTTTGAGCAGCGCAACTGTATCGTTTCGTTTGTTAGTGCAATTTGTCACCTTCTGAAGAAGTCAGGTCAGATACATTCATGGATTTATAGGGCATGAGACTTAGTCAGGACTGTGCTTTAACGGCCGAAGTATGTGCAGCTAAAAATCATTTATTCCTGGATTCTTGTGTTTGCAAGTGTGTTATATTAATTAGGTTGTCAACACTGCTTGGTTTGCATCAAGAGGCTCAATTAGGTATGAGACAAACTGATATCCTTCTAGGTTTACCCTCGTATAGTTGATTGTCACTGAGGCATTCTTTTGTGTTCTTAAAAATTGGAAAACATCCTTTGCTTTGCGCATAGAAAAGGATACACGTAGTCATGTTTCAAAATATTTTAGTGACTTGTGAGTTTTAAGTCCTAGTTATTACCATTAAAATTTCAACTTTTTCAAGGAAAATAAAATCTTCCAATAAAAACTAAACACTACTTAGTAGATCCTCATTTCTAACAAGCCAAGTTCTTAAACTTTCTCAATGGTCCCACTCATCTTCAATAGTCGTTAATGATTCAGATAGTGTATCCACCACCAGAAGTTATCTTTTACCATGTGACTGTGTAAACGTAAAATGACTTGAGAATGGTTACTTTATTTCTAATTTCCCGTTAAGAGATTTATTACACTGTGTTTCATACTGAATGGATGATATAGTTCATTGTTTCCAAGCAACGGGGCCATCTACTTTAAATTGAGGTTGCTTATTCCCACGAGTCCATGATGCTTTCTTTGAACCAAGAGTTAAATCATGATTATTTTTTACTGAAAGCTTGAAAGAAATATTGTAAGACTGAAGATAAGGGGAAAAAACGGAAGGCACTTATAAAAGAAAAGAAAGAAAGAGGTAATGTGGGAAATTATAATGAATAGCTACTTTGACATTTCATTTCATTTTTCCTTTCCCCGATTAAAATGAATGAATATCTTTTGCATAAACTTTTGGTTCTTTACATTAAATGAGATAGGTACATTTTTTCACATTTTCCATGTCCGACTTTATTTTGACTTCTTCAACTCAATCCATTCGGATATAGGAAATAGTTAATAGGTTTGGCACAAGCTCAAGAAGATTACAACTGTCGAACTTCAAGTGCTAGATAATAGTGGGACAAGCAGTGAGGGTCTTCTCAGCTTGGTATATCACCTAGTGGTCATCAGTTTGCCGCTATAAATACTGCTGCATTTATATTACTGACATACAAAATAACGCATATTAAAATAAAATTATTTTAAAGTTTCTTTGTGGCTTGTCATACCGAAATTTTAGAATTGCTTCTGGTTGTGCATTTATGTCGCATCATTTTGTAGCTTGCCTATCTTAAGGGTCATATTCATTCCTCCAAACATTTTAACCATTGTGGTCTGTCAGGCTTGGAAATATTAGTTTGTCAGGCAGAGAGTTTTTTGTTGAATTCTAGTTATAGGCTTCAAATCTTTTCATTTGGCCTAAAACTTTTACTGGCTTGATACCTTTTATACCTTTTCTGCAGGAGCTGAGACTAGATATATGCAGTTATTGATTTGGAAAATATTTCTTCCCCTAATGAAGCTGGTTCATTCCATTGATCGTGAGTTATTTAACAAGGTAAAAATATTCATTTCTGTTGAATAAGGATATATATATAAAATTTTATGGACTTGAGATTATAGATGATGTGATTTTTTTTTTTTTGCCAAAATTTTGTTTCTGATTTTCTCCGACTGAATGTGACGACGGATTTAGGTTGCAGGCATGACCTTCAGTGTTGTCTCTGACACAAACAGTTGGGGGGTTGTTGAAGTAACCATGATCCCATTTTTGTTAAGATTGGTCAGACTATCTATGACTGAGATTCAAAGTGAAGAGTTAGATGCTTATAAATGGTGCCTGACTTCTAATTATTCAGAAGACCAGCATTTGGAGCCACAGTGCACATTAAATTTATGTTCGCAGTTAAGAGACAACGAGATATATGACAATCTTGTGCAATCCAATCCTAACTATTTGCCGTTGCCTGTTTCTTGTCATATTTTAACCTTGATACTAGATGCTGCTCAGCGAAGTTTACATACAGTGAGATCAGTATCTGGATTGGACTCCGTAGACAGATGCTGCTCTGATATATTTTCTGCAAAGTTGCTCTGGGATTTTTGCAATATTACAATTCAAATGCTTTCACAAAGCTTGGAGCATCGGTCTTCTGCAATTACCTTTTTGCTGCCCTCCATATTCAGAGCACTTGATTCTCATTCTGCTTTTGAAGTCTCAATTAATGGACAGAACTATGTACTTTCTCGGTAAAATTCTCTTGCCTTTTAATTGGACATGAAATGATGATTACTTATTCATGTATAAAGTGTCTGTATTCTGGACTTATGCCACTAGATTATTGCTCTTTTAGGAGAAGTATTTTAGAGAATCTATGGAAGAGTTGCAAGACATTGTTTTCTTTGGGGCCCCTGGAGAGAAGAGATGCATATTCTATACTTTCTCTGTACCTGTCTTTCTTTACTTATACTGATGAATGCCAGAATATTTATATGAGTAGCACGGCAGAAGTGTTTGATTTGAGAGCAGAGAAACAATTCTGGGATGAAATGAAAAAAGGCTTGGTATGTTGTGTATCTACTATAATGTGTTTTCATTGTTTGATAATAGCTCTTGCGACAAGCCTACAAATAACTTGTTTTTTATTATCTAATATCTGTAATCTTCTTAGGTTGATAAAGAGAGCTCAGTGAGGAAGCAATCTTTATATATACTGAAGAGAACCATAAATTTAGACGAGAAAAACCAGTATCAAACCCCTGTTAAGACCATAGACGAGAGAAGTTTAGTCTATCGTGGTATGACTAAAAGGGAAAGGTGGGCTGACGAGGAAGCTAAGTCCCTGGGAGTTGGGATAATTAGCAACAAAAGTGATTTCCTTTCCAGTTGCTACCAGAAATGGGAGGCATTTTTTCTTCTTTATGAAATGCTCGAAGAGTATGGCACTCACTTGGTCGAAGCAGCATGGAGTCACCAGGTTTGATCACATGATGACAAATACTTTCACATTCTCTTTGCATAGCTGTGAAACGTCTTTTGGTAATCAAAAAAGCAGTTAGCATTAGCAACATTCCCTTGTGTTAAGGTGATGAGGAATTCCGCTGAACCCTCATATTAGGATGATTTATTAATTTATTGATTAGAAATAAATGTATTAATTTTTCGGTATTTTGCTTGACTAGAGTGTTGAAATTCTAAAAACTCAAACCAAGAAAGTAAAAAGTTTGTGATTTAAGAAATTGATTATAGGTCAGTGCGCGATCTTATGGTGCATTTCTCTTCCAGATCTTTTTCCCTTTTGATTTTATGCTTTTTCCGTATAGGTTTCCTTTTATGTGTGATTTGATTTGCTGCTGAAGTTTATCGATTCCAGTCATATGGGATGTATCATCACTATCACATACTAACAAACACTACTGTATAACTAATTTTCCCTGCAGATGACCTTGTTGCTTCATTCCTCTTTGTCTCCAGAGAATTCAGTAAAAACTATCAATGGAAATGTGTGCCGAACTTCGATGGACAGTTTAGAAGAAATTTTTGAGTGGTTGGCTGTACTGTGGGAGCGTGGTTTTTGTCATGATAATCCTCAAGGTAGAGGGAAAATAGTAGACTGATATATATTATGGAACACTTATCTGATTGATTGTTTTAATGATTACCACATTAACATCCTGATTACCACATTAACATCCTCAAGGTAGAGGGAAAAATAGTAGACTGATATATATTATGGAACACTTATCTGATTGATTGTTTTAATGATTACCACATTAACATCCTGATTACCACATTAACATCCTCAAGGTAGAGGGAAAAATAGTAGACTGATATATATTATGGAACACTTATCTGATTGATTGTTTTAATGATTACCACATTAACATCCTGCTACTTTTTTTAATTCTTTTTTTAACATTCTGCTACTTTCTTTTATTCCTTTTCTTCTTCCCATTGCAGTTCGGTGCTTGGTCATGCAGTCATTTCTGTGTACAGAGTGGACAAAATACAACCACTGCGCAAAGTTGGTTCCGCAAAATTTCGTTACTGGTTCACTTGTAGAAGGACTGAATGATCCTGTGCACAACAAAGATTTTGGTATGTTTATCTCTAGATCACTTATAGGACATGTATCTCTTTGTGGTCCATTTTGTCCTTTGTTGCTCAAGTGGCGTTTTTACAAGCGGCTGATGTGGGTGGTGCGACGTGGAAGCAAATGGAGAACGAATGACCTCTGCTACCTTGTAATTGGATTTGGGTTGCCTGATTTTTGAATTTCTTGACACTTTAGGGCTAAAGCTTTAGTATTATGAAACTGGCATATCAAAAGCTTTAGAATGGAGGACTATGGATTACACAAAGGTTTCTGAGAAGGGCAGAGCCTCAGTGTTGATGCATGACGGAGAAAATTTGAGTCAGGCTACTCCTTTCTCTCCTGGAAAACTGGAACTGAAATGAAAAAATGGAACTCAAACTGTCCTTTCTGGATGTCCCAAAATTAAACATAAGGCACCTATCATTAGTTTATACTTCATGAAGGAGGGTGATCGCAGAAAAATATGGGGTCTTGGTAGGCGGATGGACGACTAAAAATATTACTTCTGGTGGAGAAGAATAATGCAAGATCAACAGAGCCATTGATGTAATTTGAAAGTTGTAATTCATTTTTGATACAACGATGGACTTCCTGAGCTCCTTGAGAAAGGAGAAAAATCCTATGTGTCTTTTGTATTTCTAGCACTTTCTTTGTGCTTGGACGATTAATACATTTCGTTATTTAAAAAAAAAAATTTAGTACATTCTATAGCCGTTCAAACATACTGCTGGAATACATGTATCACGACTGTACTGATTCTTTTGTTTGTGCATATGTTACTTAGGTGTAAGAGGAGTTTACTCTACCTGGACAATTGAAGCTGCTGCCCAATTTTTTTCCCAGTACAGTAGTTATCTAGATGAAAGGTATGCTATCACATATTGATAAGTTCTTACTTCAACTATTATGATTAGAATTTTATAATTTTTATTGGATGGAATTAGTTGTGATAGACCTATTTATGAGTTGGAAGAGAGTCGCAGTCTGATTAAAAAACGGATTGTGTATGGAAGCTAATTATTAAACTAAACCCTCTAAAATAGTAATGGAAGTTTGCAGATGAGGAGAACACTTTGTGCAAGGAGGTGATTAAGTGAAGCATAGGAGTCACCTTGCATGGTGTCTAGACGAAGTGATCCAAACATATGGGATTACTTATGAAAGAGACTATAAAGGGGGGAAAAGAGTTCAGTCAGTTTACAAAATGTGTGGGCTACTCAGTGCATGTAGGGTTCAATTCCCTTTCATTTTCCTGATCCAAAAAAAAGAAAAAATCTGTTGGCTACTCAGTAGGAAAAAGGAACTGTTTTCAGGTTTTGTTTGAAGTTTGGCGTGGTGATATTGCTCTAAAGGATGAATTTCCTCATCTTTTTTTGATGGAAAATGCTAAAACAGCCACAGTAACCCATATACTTAATAAGGAATGTCGTGGTTGCTCCAGAAGTTAAACAAAAACAAAAAGTTAACCCTAATCTACACGATTTTTCCTGTTTCTCATGGAGAATTTTTTTAGCAAACTTCGGAAGAAAGTTATTTGTGAGGAGAGAGAGTCTTTTTGCTTTTGCAGTATAGCTTGGAAGCGTAATAAACAACTGTCGAGGATCGGGTATTTTCTGCCAAGCAAATATTGAAGTTGGAGGAGCAGTTATTTCCTGAGTGTTAGATAGTTATTTAACAAATGTGAATTAGTCGTAGCTGTCACACCTCTGTTTTCCACGCAATCGTATTACGAGGTTGAGTTAGAAGAGTATTTTCAATTAAAGTGACGATTTGAAAAGAGATTATTTATTATTTGGAGTTGCCACTCGGAATTGAGTTTTGGTATTCCAAGTCACCTTTTATTTTAATCCCTCATCAAACGGAAGATTTGACTCCTTCTTTATGGTCTACGAAAACAGAAGACTGAGTACGGAATTCTGTTGACCGAGGGGTAGGTGTGAGGCACCCCTCGAGTCCCGTGATTCTAGCATTGTCGCTTTTATTGACTTATGTCCGGCTTAAATTCATTCTTGGCTATTCTTGTATTTTATTGATTATGATGTGCCTATTACCACTCAATTAATTATTATAGTTTATTAATTATTTTGACCTAGATGCGGTACGCACACAAGGTATTCCTTTGAAGGTATATGTTAAACCAAGGTATAGAATGTACACATGGTTAAAATATAATTATTTTAAATTTAAAGGTATCGAGACGCGGATCTGCGCACATGATCCCTTTATTATTTAAGCATATCAATCCAAGGTTCGGGCATAAACACATGAGCTAATATTGAAAGTGCGTCTAAACTTTTTCTAGTGTATTTAGAGTTATTTCAATTATTTTGTCTCTTTTAGATTCGAGATATATATTTATATATTTATTAAGATTGTTTTGCCAAAGTGGTACGAACGCATACCTTGGTTGTAATTTTGGAACTTGCAATTTTGTCACGTGAACGTATCCATAATTACGATCATTCGATTAATTAAGAGCGCTCTTAAAGCATTCTAACATATATGAATTATTTGCCTAAGTTTGAGATTATTGTGAAGTTCAAAAAGATACGAGTTGAAATTATTGGAGGACATGGTATAGTCTACCTAATTTATTTAATGACTTTCTTTTTTTACGTGGATTAACTTGGTAAAGCTAAGAATATAAAGTATGGATCAACTCTAGTATTTTCTAAAGGGGTTAAAGAGTTCAAAATTATTTTTAAACCTAAAATCAAGTCTAAATTCGTTTTTAACCTTAGATACAAACTTCATTTCATTTTTTAAGTGTCCAACAACACCCAACGTCCCAAATAACTTGAGGATCCAAACTTTGTGTTTCTAATAGGCACAATACATCGGCAACCCCTTAAAGTTGTTTTCACTTTTCACTTAAACACTTTATCTTGAGTCTGTTCCATTTGAACACTCCAACCACATCTTAAATGTGTCATTTAGACATAATTCGGTGATGTGGCATAGTGCGTGTATTACACTATTTTCCAGAGCGTGATAGATCAATTTTCTTTTTTAATTTTTTTTCTCTTTTCTTTTTCCACCTATTCTTTGGCACAGTCACCGGGTTGCCACCTTTCTCTCTCCCCCTCCACCGGTCCACCACCATCCACCTAACTATCTTATTCTTTCTTCGGTTACTTTCTTTTCCAATTAGGCTGCTAGAGAAATTAAATCACTAATGAATCATTCCTGGTCAAAGATACAACAACAACAGCCATGCAGTAGAATCCCACTAGTGGGGTCTGGGGAGGATAGAATGTACGCAAACCTTACCCCTACCCCGAAGGGATAGAGTCTGTTTTCGGGAGACCCTCGACTCAGAGACAATAGATCCGTAACCACAACAGAAACCAGAAAAATAGAATCAACATCGTAAAATGCAACAAATAAATGGAAGGGCCAAAATGTGAAAGACAACAACAACAAACAAAAAATAAAAATTATGAAACACAATAAAAATCGCTAGCAGTCCTAGACAAAACACTATCAGACTAGCCGAAGAGCTCTTAAGTGCATACCTTTGGGTTACCTGAGAATACAAAAGGAATTGATGCTATTCACCTGACCTCCAAAATATGCACTTAAGAGCTTAAGAGAACTAAACATATTGAGATTGACTATCACTTCGTCAGAGTAGATATACTCTCAAGATATATTACTACAAAGTTTGTGAAGTTGAATGATCAGCTTGCAGATACTTTCACCAAATCCCTCACTGGTCCTCGTATTAGTTACATATGTAACAAGCTCGGTACATATAATTTATATGCACCGGCTTGAGGGGGAATGTTTAGATAGTTATATAAATAATGTGAGTTAGTCGTAGTTCCACATAGAGTAGGAGTAAGATATGTATTGTATAAATAGGGCTAATTGTATTATAATTGAATAGAATATCAATAACATATTTTTCTCCCGAGCTTTCTCACACTGAGATAGCTGGTGGAATCCTCTCTTCATCTTACGGCAAGTAAGGAATTCAATAAAATCTTAGTTCGCTATTTAGGCCGAGGTTAATTTTATGAAGATTTATCTGGCTGAAAGCCCCAAAGGTTTTGGCTGAGTGGTCAAAGTGCAGCTCATGATGTGAGAGCTAAGTGCACATCACGGCTCACGAGAAGGATAGAGCTGCGCCAATATCCACGTGTCTCGGATGATGCTCCATCCGTCCCTTGAGGATTTCTCGGTATTAAAAAAAATATTTTGAAAATGGATGGTCTCTTGAAGGAGCACTTTTGAAACATGAAATTATACATACTGGTGTCTCCATTATTACTCTGCCATGCTTTTCATCTCTGTATTAAGCATCTTAGTTATTTTAATTTTTTTTTGTTTTTGGGTCTTCACTATATCCATATGACTTTCTTGGATATTCAAAGGTTATACTTTTTAATCTCATTGGCGAATTGCACCTCCTCTAAATCTCCAGTACCAAGCAACATAGTCGTCAACATGATTTTTTAGGAGAGCCATCATTGAACTGGTTTTGTAAAACCAATTTATTAGTTTGAAGTTTCATTGGTGACAGGAATCGGGTTGCTTTTCTGAATAGTTTGGCTTCCATTGCTAAGAGGCAATCTTTTGGACGAGCTGGATTAATGTGCCTTACAAAGTGCATTTCTTCAGCAGCTTATGGTATTGGACAATGCGGTGATATATCACCAGTCATTTTGCAAGATAAATATGCACAGGAGGAGTCTTACATGAGTGACAAATCAGACTTGCTCGACAGTTTCCGATATATTATTGAAAGCACTAAACAACATTTCAATCCATCTTATCGGCACCAAGGTCCATAAATAGATTGTTGGTAGTGCTGAAAATTTCATCATCAGTATTTTAATTCACAATCATGGTAATCCATCTTGTTTCATCCAGTTTGTGAGAACATTCTAGCTGCTGCTGCTTCTGTGATGATTCCTCTTGATATTCCAATTGAAACACTTCTACTTTTCATTTCAAGCTTGCCGCGAGAAATTACTGATCATGGAGGTATGTCAATGTCCTTTTACCAGCATGCTGATTTGCTACAACATACCCAGTAAAATACCACTAGTGGAGTCTGAGGAGAGTAGAGTGTGCGCATACCTTACCCCTGCCCTGAAAAGGGTAGAGAGGCTGTTTCCCGGAGACTCTCGGCTCAACAAGAGAGACAATAATATCAGAAAAGAAACAAAAGAAAAGGCATGTAACAACAAAAGATGCCAGAAAGAAAATAACAACAACGAATAAGTGAAAGGAGAATAACACAAAACTATGCAAAATAACAATTTGAACACAACATAGACCGCTAACAAACCTAAACAAAACTCTAGCAGACTACCCGATGGACTAATTTTTTTCAGAAGTAAATATTGATAAACAAGGTCCTTTCCCTTTGTCAATTTAGGTTCTTTGAGATCAAGGGTGCAAGATTGGCTTTGGATGAGCGGCGACAAACCTTCTATATCTGACCGTGTACAAACAAATCTCAAGCTTTTGGAATCTCTCATTGGTTACCAGAGAAAGCTGATAAGTTCCTGTCATGCAATTGGTACTTCTGTTACCTATGATGATGAAGACTTGGATTCTTGGGGATCTGAAGCAAAAAGATGGACAAGGGTGCTTTTTCTTGTTATCAAGGAAGAAGAGGACTTCAATCCAATATTCACGGTTTGCTTTCTCTATGCTTATTAGAACTAAGGACCTGGCAGTGCGCTCCACAATAATTTAATGTTCTTTGCAATATTTTGACGGAATATTTAGAACACATAACAACGGCAATTACGGCTCAATTGCGAACTAGTTTGGATTTGGCTACTCCATCCTGCTCCATTTGGACTAGTCTCATTGCAATACTCAATAAATTGTCTTTTAATACACATTAGGTTTTCTCTAACACTAGAGGTTTCACTCTATCTTCGCTGCTGATACAAATCTTCTACACTAAGTAGAAAGAATTGTGTGAACACCTGACTTATATAAGTGTAGCTATACGACCATGCTTTAATTTCAACTAGTTGGTATCTCTATATAGATCTTTTGCTTCCATATGAATTTTTCTATGATAAGTTCACATGGATTCAAGGAATTGTAAATGTTTTGATACAACTTCCTTCTTTATGATTTTACCTCGTACCTCGTACTCTTGTATCAGCTTCTATCATTAGTGTCTAGCCGATGCATTTGAAGGTTTGTTTATGACATGGCAAACAATTTCAGGCGACCTCCTCTAGTTTTATCCTTTATATGTCTAACTTGTAACTTCTGTTGAGTATGGTCATTTACGATCTTGTCTAATCTTGTGAAATTTTGAAGTAGCTGTAACGGGCTAATAGCATATTTCATTCTACGCTTGCTTTTCTTGTGTTCATGTGCTTTCTCATCTTTATCCTTTTAAGAAGACAATAAGAATGGGGACTAAACAAACAGCCGAGGGAGGAAAAGTGGGAGTGAGAGTTGTGGTTCAGGATATCCCATTTTTACGTACTTCTCTTGTCTTCATTGATGTTTCACCTTAGCTAGATGCGCCCTAAGCAGGATTCTTCTCTTTCATCATATAACATTGCATTAGTTGTTGTTAAGTGTCTGATTGTTTTCGAGTGATTCTTAGAGATGACCAAGTAAATGAGTTGTGATGGTGTTCTCTGAATTTGCTAACTTATGCATAAGTGCCCATACAGTGTGGAGCTTATTTGGCCTACCAATTATTTAATAGTTTTTGGTCCCAGTTGTTATAAGGTTGTTGTAATTCTTAGTAACTGTTTAATTATTAGTTTTTCATCTCAAAAAAAATTCCGAGTAACTGTTGATGGCTAATAGCATATATTCATTTCAATGCTTGCTTTCTGTTGCGTTCATGTGCTTTCTTTTCTTCATCCTTTTTGGAAGAGAATTGGGATGTGGGTTAAACAAACAGTTGAGGGAGGAAAATTGGGAGTTGGACTTACAGTTGAGGACATCTGATTTATATTTTCTTCTCGTCGTCATTTATTCTAGGCTGCTGTTTCACCTTAGCTAGCCATGTCCTGTACAGGTTTCTTCTGTTTTGTCATATAACATTGCATCAGTTGTTGTTAAGTGTCTGGTTGTGTTTGAGAAATTCTTAGTGATCAAGTAAATGAGATTTGTCTTGTGATGGCTCTCCAAATTCGCCTAGTTATGCATAAGTGCCAGTTATAGGGCTGTAACACTTGTAACAACTTGTATGCACAGTTTATGCAAGACCATGGTGATAATATATGCGATGTTAGCAACAATTTGGAGTGGGTACCTGTGAAATTTCTCATACTTCTCTTGAGCTTCATCCATGAGCTACAAGTACTCCAAGGGAGAGCAGTTGACTGCTTGAAAACAGGAAGCTCGAAGACAAGCCTTGAGAGTTCTGACAAAGTTGGCCAATATTCAATGATGAAAAACTCGATCATTTTTGTGGAGTTCTCTAAATTGTTTTTCTCTATATTGGTTAGCTACCAGGACTCTTCTCTGTTATTTCATTTATGTCGTTTTGAGAGTTCTCTAAAATCCTGAACTGCCTGCTTACAGGATGCACTAGTCTCGTATGCTGGAACGTCGTGCAGCATTTTTTGGTCAAAACACATGGAAGAGTGTGGGGATTTTTCTGGTTCCATCCGAGGCAGGCTGGGTGGTCCAAGTCAGCGTCGGTTGTCATCTTCAATGACCAGTTCAGTTTTGCAGGCTGTATGATCCTTTATGTACATAATTTTGTGGGCATGTATACTGCATTCGTGCAGGGCCTTTGATGTTGATGTAGCATCTCTAATTCATATCCTTTTATCATGGTTTTATTTTGAATTAAACACATCTTTGTAAACTAATAATCTCTAGCATTTAGGGTCTCGACATCTAATATTTGGATATGTATGTGATATGCAGCTATTAGTGTCATGACGGAACTCACTGATATTTTCTGGTCAGACACTTTAGATGTATTCACTAATGAAAGACAACTCTTTGCATTGAAATGCACTGTTTTAGTTTAGGATGTTGGAAGATCTGCTCTCTGTGCCTTAACCTTTGTTTTTAATCCTCAATTTTCTATGAAAATCCTTTCTTATTGTTTTTAACAATTTGTCAGGTATGTTCATGATTGCTGACTTCTATCTTATAAAAATAAAATAAAACTTCGTCTTCTAGTAAGGGGTACATAATTACCTTCCTCAAAAAAAAAAAAAAAAAAAAAAAAA
>ML269136.1:15309-43512 GCA_005239495.1 Nicotiana undulata
CCAAAAAAAAAAAAAAAAAAAAAAAGAAGTGATACATAATTCGTCTGTCAAATATCCTAGGTGTGGAATTGTTTCTGTAAGTGTTCAATATGTTTTCTTCACATAAAGACACAATTCTTAATGCTTCTCCATAGGCAATTTGAACAATCAATCAATCCTTTCTCCTCATTCCCAGAATTGCCTAGTTTGTTTTCTATTTTTCTCTAGTTATCAGATATATAACTTTCTCACTTTTTGTTCTAACAAACCTTTGGATAGGTGACGTCTATAAAAGCAGTTGCTTTCATCTCCAGTTGGTCCGCACAGTTTGGCGCTGATACTTCGCTCAAATCTGTTGTTACCTATCTGTGGAATTTTTGCTGGAAAATTAGTAGTACATCTCTGGCATGTAATTCAGAGGTAAGATTTAGAAAATCATGGGTATGCATAGGCATGCATTAAAATGTAACAGCCAATTGATTTGACTATCTTGCTTCTATTGTTCTTTTTTAATTCCTCAACCAGATTGAGGCGGAAATCTGCCTAGCAGCATATGAAGCACTGGCTGGTGCTTTGGATGGATTAGTGTCCATGTTCTCTCTGCTGTCGTTGGATCATGTCACAGGAAATGATGAGTTAACTCCATTAGAAGCTGATGGTAAATCGGTCTTGGATTCCTTACTCAGGACTTTGCTTCAGAACATCAACAGCATAGTTGCAGTGGGCAATTTGGCAAGAACTCGACGAGCAGTTTTATTGAACTGGAAGGTGATCTTCTTTGCCTTTACTTGATATATGCATAAGGTTATATGTACTAGGAGATTATATCTAGTGTATCCATATATGTACATGTGATATTCATCTTAAAAAGTAGGCAAAAGACTGAAGGAGGGTGGTGGTGTCATTGAGCAAAACGTTGTTCGAAATAATTCGCGGTATTGAAGGACTAATAATACTTGACATCTCTGATGCATCACCTGAAAATGAAAGTAAAGAGCACGTAATTACCCTAAACATCTCCCTGTAGCTCGAGCTTGTAGCCTAAAAGCTTTGGCATATCCTCTAGCAGTAGTGAAGATGAGAACCCATGGCATAGATCAAAGAATGACACAACCCATTTGGAAAAGCTGGTGTATCAGTGTTGCAATTGGAATACACAAAGCAGAATGTATGTCTTACAGCTGAGGCTAGGAAAAATGGGCAAGCAGACATAGAAATAACAAAAAATGTAATACAGATAGCTATCTTGAATATTATCAATGTGTTCATTTTGCTACCTAAGCAAGAAAGTTTCAGGTGGAATCAAGTTGGATTGGTCAAGAAATGGATAACGAAGCTGCTTAAATAAAATAATTACTTACTAAAAAGAGGCTTAAATTAATACTAGTTTACTACCTTTTGTTTGAATTATTTAGACGGCAAAAGAGAAGAGAAAGACTGTTAGCTTTTGGGAAGCAGTCAGAGTAGGAAATATAAGTAGGTAATTGTTGGGGATAGTTTTCTCTGTCGAGATATAAAGATAACCACTAGACTCAGTACTTGCTTTGATGCTTCTTGTTATTATTTTAGAGGATCAGTGACATTGTTGGAGTTTATTCTTCTTTTACTTCTTCTGGTTTAACTTGCCAGTGCATTTCTCTTTTATTTTAAGAATTTTACTTGTGGTTGTCGAAATTGATGTGCTACCCATGATAAGATGGTCTTCTTGTATGATTTCAGTGGATATGCATCGAGCTGCTGCTATCAATTCCAAATCATGCGCTTAAGAGTGAAGTTCATTTGAGAAAACATAACTTTCACTTCTCAGACACAACACTTCTATGGACTTTCGATGATCTTGTAGACAGGTAAGCACAACCATATGTATCTTCTTAGCAATCACTAAAGTAGAAAGTATTAGGGTTAATTCTACTTCACCTTTGAATTATGAGTTTTGTACTAACGCTCTTTCTTATCAAAAGTAGATTTCTCTACCACTAATAAATTGAAATGGTGAGGTTAGTTTCTTATCTAAACTAAAGATTGTTGAGCAACACTTCGCATTAAGATTTCCTGTCAAAAGAAATTCTTCATTTTCCAAAATCAAACTTTTGTGCCTACCTCGTCAATTCTGCAGTAACCAAAGCTTTTGACATTCTTCCTTATTCCTAGCCTCGTGTAACCTGCTCTCTAACCTTACAGTTCCTTATGGCCTCCTTTTGCTAATAGCCAAACTTCAGCTCCTCAATATTTTGGTTACCTTAATCAAACCTGCATTCCCCCGCCTCCCGCCTGCAGCACCTTGTAATACTTTCTCTTCTTTTTTCAAATTTTTTTCTTTTAATTTTTAAAGTTTAAACTAGGCTAATGTGGGAAAACTTGACTCTTTTATTTCATCTTTGTTCTTGTTATTTTAGGTTTTGCTAAGAACGACTAGGGTTTGATTCGTTTTAGTTGAGAAATGGAAGGTTTATTTTGTACATTTTAGATTGTAAAGCTTAGTAGCCGAAATTTCTGTTGAACAGGAAGCGTCTCTTTGGTGAGTCTCTTTTAAATTTCGTCAACATATTGAACTTGTCATTAAATTTAACTGAAGATCTAGGATATGAGCTCATTGCCTAAACCATTTGTCTATATCGTTAATGCATTTACTGCTACTGAGGTAGAGATTGATATGGTTGCAGCCTTGAGAATGCTGGAGAGGCTTCTGTTTTACCCATGCTGAGATCTGTCAGATTGATCATGGAGCAATTAGCTTTAGGAAGGAAAGGTTCAATGGTTTCTGCTTGTCATGGCATAGACATCCAGGTATGCTTAACCTGTGTATTTGATATGTTAATTTCCTTTATTTCAAGTTGTATGTCGTTTTCACTTATCTGTTTAAGTTAATTTTTCCATGAAATGGAACTTATTTATCAACACTCAGCACAGATGATGTGGAAGCTGGTGCGTTCTTCTTGGATTTTACATGTCAGCTGCAACAAAAGGAGAGTTGCTCCTATTGCTGCACTTATGTCTTCAGTGATGCACTATTCTGTTTTTGGCATTGAGAAGATGCATGAATATGAGAATGCACCTGGGCCTTTGAAGTGGGTAGGTAGTCGCCCTCCCTTCTATGTGTTTGTGCTCTTGTTTTTTTTTTTTTTGCTTTTCTGTGCTGATAAATTACTTAGTTCACCTGCTTACCAGTTTTTCAGAGAAGTAACAAAATTCTCCGCTTTCTGCAGTTTGTGGAGAAAATACTTGAGGAGGGCACTAAAAGTCCGCGTACCATTCGGTTAGCCGCCTTGCATTTAACTGGACTTTGGCTTGCTTATCCCAGTATTATAAAGTTGTATATGAAAGAGCTAAAGTTGTTAACACTATACGGTTCAGGTATGTCCTTAATTTTCAAATTAGTGCAGTATATGGGGCAGTTTTCTTGTCATTTCAGTAACTTCTGATGACAGTTAACTTGTTTATTTTTGCATGTGCAATTTCATCCCTCTTCAGTTGCATTTGATGAGGATTTTGAAGCTGAATTGTCTGAAAATCGTGATGCCAAAATTGAAGTATCAGTGCTGGCTAAAAGCCCAGATCCTGAGCTGACTGAAGTAAGTTAATACCATGTATTTTGGAGATCACTCTCTACAAGCATGAATGTTTACTGGAACAAAAGCATGAAGGCAGCTCTCTGATTGATGTCATTTTGTTGTTCTTAAACACTAGAAGAACACTAACCTTATTGCCCCTAATTTTGTTACGCCTACTGATTTTTTTATCATCGTTATGGTACCAGCCATCCTTCTCTTAACCAAACGACCAGTATTTATTAAATTGAGCTCCTATGAGTTGCTATTTCTGTTTTATCAGCAGTCTTAAGCTTTTAGGCAAGTCATGTTATAAATAAGAATTGCAGTTTCTGGACTTAGAATATTTGACAAAAAATAACAAAACGTTTTATATAAATATTTCCTTAATTTTATATTAAGATATTGATTTAAAAGTTAATCAACTAGATGAAATCGGATAGCAACTTATGGTAATTTATAAGGATGTTTGGGGGGGGGGGGGGGGGGGGGGGGGTGATCTATTTAAATTGGAGAACCTCATAGTTACAGTGAGTTGTTGATCCAATGCATCTTATACGCTTCATGCTTTCCGTGTTATTTGTCTTTGTTTTCTATTCTTAGCTAATCGTTGGAAAATAAGTAGTACAACTTACACCAAAGTTATTGTTCTTTAGCTTCTGTAGATGTTAGAGTATATTCCCTCCCCCCCCCATATAATGTCCTAACATTCAACTAGTTTCTGATGTGAGTGATCCTATACTGGCTTTGTACCAGGAATTCATCAACACAGAGCTCTATGCACGTGTATCAGTGGCAGTTATGTTCTCTAGACTTGCAGAGATAGCCAGTATGTGCAATGAAGATAGAAACGATAGTGCTGCTCTTGTGTCTGGCAAAATGTTCCTTCTGGAACTTCTCAATTCTGTGGTATTGGATTCTGCTCTTGTTATCCTTGCTGAACCAACCCCCCCTCCACCCCACCCCCACAAAAAAAAAAGAAAAAAAAAAAAACCAAAAATCCCCCCCAACCCAAACAAAAGAAAAGCAAACTCTTACAGATGAAGGGGATTAAAATTTTTGGTATATTTTTTCCAGCTAACTGTTGCACCAAATATTTGGTTTTGCTATAATATAACTGAATGCGTAATTCAAGAATATGTCAATTTATGCAGTAACCACTTGTGTATTTGGATGTCATTATATGGATAAGAAATTATGCATTTATGCTTAAGTATGTCATGTTAAGTACCTCACTCCTGATACCTAAGTTGCTCGGACACATGTGCAGGTGTCCGATACGGGTGGGGATCTAGAGGTCGGATCCTTCGAGATGTAAATTATAAGATTTGGGGATACGGATCCTAGTAGGGATACAAGTCCGGGGATCCGATTAAAAATAATTATTCAAAAAAAATAAAAATAGAAAAATATTCCTAAATTATGAGAAATTTTGTGGAGCACTTGCGTTCATCTTGTAAACTGTGAATTTATTTTTTATTCTCAAGTTGTGGATAAGTAAAGGATTGATTTCCTAGATAAGGTATTCTATTTTCTTCAAATTTACCCTAATTTTGATTCTGATTTTGGGAATCCAATCATATTTCGTCTCGATTTTTTCCGTCCGTTGTGACCTAAGTACTCAAAATTGTTTGACCAGATCCGGTACGGATCCCATACCCACACCTATACTAGTGTCGTTTCGACACAGGTGCGGCACCTGAACTGCCGTGTCAGAGCAAAACTTAGCCTGATACTACACAACTATGTTCGTAACAAGCGCACCTGAATTTTGCACACTCATTGTTGACTATGCTCCACGTAACTTGTTTGTGGAGATACCAACTTCTAGATTGTTTAATTATGCAGGTGAATGACAAGGATCTAGCTAAAGAGTTGTGCAAAAAGTACAGTGCGGTAAGTACTTTGGTTCACATCTTCCTCTCTGTTATAAGCTTAAGGAACCAAAGATAGGAGATGGTCAAGGTCTTCTGTTTTTTCCTATAAGCATTATAGTTCTTGTGATTTTTCTTAGATGCATGTATTTGCTTTTGGTTATAAATTCTCTAGTTCTAGGAGTTCACTGAAGGGCTCTATTGATATTTATCCGAGTTAGAGGGAGGCCTTTTTAGTACTGGTGCAAATTATCTCTTTTAATGATTAAGTGCCATAATCTTAGACTAACATGTGTGCGAGCTGCTCCTTATTTCTGTTTTCTTCTCTAAATTTGTGTAGCTTTTCTTAACTAGTGTTGTGATTAGCCCTTGTCCTTTTTTGGTTTTTGCTCAAATATGTAATTCAAGTAATTCCTTAGTGTTGTTTTTATAACAGTTACCTTTCTCTCAAAAAGATTAGTCCTTATCTTTCCTCTTCCTGGGCAGATTCATAGGCGCAAAGTTCGTGCATGGCAGATGATATGCATTTTGTCACGGTTTATTGATCAAGATATAGTCCAGCAAGTTACCCATAACTTGCATGTATCTCTCTATGTAAGAACTTCTGCCTGGCAATCTATTATTTGTTCTTTTCTGATTGACTGTTATCGCCACCAGAAAGAAGAAAGGAAAAGAAGGTGCCCAATTTTGCTTACCAGTTGTCTTAGGATAAAAACATTACTGGATTTGCATAACTTTGGGTTTGGAGATGTTTGTGCTAGATATTCATAGATGTCTTCAACTACCCTTTCTAATCGCACACTGTTTCTTTTTCACTGCAAATTTGGAAGTTGCTAGCTATTCTACATGGCTCTATACTACTTTATCTTGGGCATCTCATTTATTGTGTATTCCAGAATTTTTTAAGCACATCTACAAATAAGAAATAGACAAGTTTCTATTGGATACTAACATTGTGGTATAGCTACCAGATGAACAGTAATAATGACAATGACTCTTGTTATAATATTTTTGCAATTAATACATTATTTATAGGGTGCTCGAAGTCAAGCTATAATGGTAAATTTTCATAAGATTTGGATGACTATCCAGTAACTGTCGCATGGAGTATCTGGAAAGAATGAAATGGGAGATGCTTTGAAGAGAAAAAGGATGTGATTCATGCTGTTAAATAACAGAGAATTTGCCCTTCCCAAACCCCATTCTTTTTCCCCTCCCTCCACAAAAAAGAACAAAAGAAAAAAAGGAAAAGAAAAAGGATCCGACACAGGTAGTATTAGGTCAAAATTCTCAAGGGTTTCATTAGCATCTGCTGCTTCATGCAATATATACAGTTTTGTGACATATTTGTACATGAAAGCCAATATCTCTTTTTGGGTAATGGATATAGTGTCCATATGTGCTCAAGTGATTGACGTCTATATCGAGCAGTTCCATTGGTGATCCTAATGACTCTGACTATTCTTTTCCATGTAGAGAAATAATTTCCCTTCGGTTCGGCAGTATTTGGAAACTTTTGCGATCCATGTCTACTTGAACTTCCCGTTGCTGGTATGGAATTCTCTGATAAATTCACCCTTTTTGTTGTTCTATTCATAAGATTGGATTTTTCTGTGTTGTGCCATTTGAAGTTTTGATATTTTGGGTGATGATTAGGGTTTACTTTCCTTATTATGTAGTATTCTCCTTTTCCCTGAAGTTTATTTTTATTCTCTTCATGTTTTTGTTTTTTCTCTTTCTATATCTACAAATTTCTGAATATGTGAATATCCTGGGTGAATTATCCTAATGCTTCAGATGTTCCTTCTTTCTGCCAGCAAGGAAAATTAAGTGCAACGCGTTATAATAAATAAGCTTTTCCCTCAAGGTTAAGATATTATCTTGCTGTTTCTATTCCTTTTTCTTGAGGAAAATTCAATCTTGGTCCCTTTATTAACTTTGTTTGCTCTATCTGTCTCCTATTATTATACTTAAGCTTTAATCTATTGAACTTTTAAGATTTGTCCAACTTTAAATGTAACTAACTAATTGGGCATTGACCGGTTAACAGCCCTTTTAAGTGGAGAATACATCTTTTTAGGTAAAGGGGAATAGTGGTTTGCATAGGCGCGTGACATAAGTGATGACACTAGAAATGAATAAGTCTACCCAAAGGTGGGACACAGAAACCACATAGTTATGGGTTAACAGAGCTGTTAGAGTTAGCTAATTCCATTCGAGATTGAATTAGATTTTGCAAAATTTGATAAAGTGAAGGTTAAATGTGCGAGATGGATAAGGTTGGGATACAAGTGCTAATTTAGCAGAATTTAAGGACTGAAATTGCATTTCCTCTTTTCTGGCTATGTTGATCCATAAAGATGTGAAGCCTTTGAGGATTAAAAGATATGAAGACAAGAGAGTCATTCACTTAGTTAACTGGGACTCACTCATTACCAGCAAAAGTGAAGGGGGTCAGGTATCAGGAACTTAAAGGCACACAATCAGAGTCTGTTCGTGAAGTGGTTGTGGAGGTATCAACTAGAGACTAATGCTCTATGGAGGAAGTCTTATATGAGAAGACCTGTTAATACTCCTTATGGAGTGGGAGTGTGGATAACTATCAGGAAGTTCTGGAATTCTGTGTTGTGCAACACTAGCTTAAAGGTTGGAAATGGAAGGAAGACATTGTTTTGGAATGATAATTGGCTAGGACATGGTCCGCTAAAAGATTTATTCCCTGAATTTTACTCAAAGAGGAGCAATTCAACTCAAAGACTTCCGACCTATCAGCCTCATAGGAAGTGTCTACAAGATAGTGGCTAAAGTTCTGTCGGAAAGACTTAGAAGAGGGAAACCTGATTTCAGGATATCAAAATGCCTTTTTAAAGGGGAGACAAATTTCAGATGCTGCAATTATTGCAAATGAAGCCTTAGAATGGAGCCAGAGAACTGGAGTACCTGGACTGCTATTCAAGCTTGATATTGAGAAGGCATTCGACAAAATCAACTGGCAATTTCTCATTTCAATCCTAAGACAAATGGGATTTGGGGACAAATGGATCAAATGGATCAAATTCTCTTTCTCTACTGTCAAGTACTCTATCCTAGTGAATAGAAGCCCTGTTGGTTTTTTCTCTCCTAAGAGGGAATCCTTTATCCCCTTTTCTCTTTATCCTAGCAATGGAGGGTCTGAGCAAAATGTTGGAGAAGGCCAAACAACTACAATGGTTGGAGGGATTTGGCATTGGCAGTAGACCAGAGTGTTCGGTCTCTGTGTCCCATCTTGTGTCCCATCTTCTATATGCTGATGATACTCTCATTTTCTGTGGTGCAAAGGAGTCCCAAGTTCAATATCTCAACATCACCTTGATGATTTTTGAAGCTTAGTCTGGGCTACACATTAACATGTCAAAAAGTGTCATCATCTACCCTGTTAACTGTGTACCTAACCTGGAGGTGTTGGCTGAGATCATGAGTTGCAATACATGTTCATTCCCAACCACTTACCTAGGCTTTCCATTGGGGGCTGGACATAGATCCACTGAGGTATGGAATAGGGTTATTGAAAAGTTTGAAAAAAGGTTGGCTTCCTGGCAGCAACAAACAATATCTCTCCTTTGGTGGCAGACTAACTCTTATCAGCAGTGTACTGAATAGCTTACCAACCTACATTATGTCTCTATTTCCCCTACCAGTTAAAGTTCGAAAGCAACTTGATAAACTTAGGTGCTCATTCCTATGGGAAGGTAATTCCAAAGATCACAAATTCCACTTGTGAAATGGGATAAGGTAATACTTCCCAAATCACTTGGGGGCCTAGGAGTTAAGGATTTGTCACTGCACGGTAAGTGCATGTTGATGAAATGGCTTTGGAGGTATAATCAAGAAGGAACGAGTTTATGGAAGAATGTAGTATAAGCTAAGTATGGCAGTGATAGTCACTGGTGCTCCAATATGGTTAATAAACCTTATGGCTGTGGTCTATGGAAGGGTATCGGAAAGCTGTGGAACACCTTCTCTCATAATACAGCTCTCCAGGTGGGCAGTGGGGAACACATCCTATTTTGGAAGGATCTTTGGAATGGTCAAAACACTTTGAAGGATGCTTACCCAACACTTTTCTCAGTAGCATCTAACCCAAACTCTACAGTTGCCCAAAACTGGGAGGAGAACACTTGGAGACCAAGATTAAGGAGAAACCTGAATAATTGGGAGAGAGAGGATTTGCTAGCTCTACTTGGCAGCCTTCAGAACATCTCCATCAACAACCAAGGCAGAGATAGACTTAAATGGGGCAACAGTATAGGTGGTTCCTATTCAGTCAAAGCAAGTTACTACAACATGAGCACTAACAAAGCATTGATTTATCAGTGGCCATGGAAAGTTGTTTGGAAGACTAAGATTCCCACTAAGGTTAGCGGTTTCTGTTGGATAACACTACAGGGTGCTTGCCTAACTCAGGACAATCTTCTCAGAAGGGGTTTCCAACTTGCCAACAGATACCATATGTGCCTCAGCAATCATGAAACAATCAATCGCCTGTTCCTCCACTGTACAGTTGCAGCAGACATCTGGTCTATGTTTATTTCACTTTTTGGTCTACATTGGACTATGCCACGAAATGTCAGGGATGCTTTTGTGAGCTGGAGCTCCTGGAAAGTTGAGAAGTCCATTAAGAGAATCTGGTCTATGGTTCCTGCTGTTATTTTGTGGTGCATATGGACAGAAAGGAATCAAAGATGCTTTGATGACATTTCAACTGTCAGACACAAACTTAAGGCTAGATGTTTAGTTTTACTTTTTTGCTGGGTGAATCACGCCCCTGTGTATAACCCTGACATTTTCTTGGACTTTATCAACTCCATAGTATTGTAATAGGTTTTTGGCCTTCCTAGGAGCTGATATCTCCTTTTCTTTTGTAATCTTTTGGATGCTTTTTAATTAATACACAACTTACTTCATAAAAAAAAAACTATTCCCCACAGTGCCTGATCTTAGAATGGAAGCAACTTGGGGACAACATGGTTGGAACATCAATTTTAGAAGAGGTCTGAATGATGGGAGCTTGGGAGAATTGCTGAGTTTTTTACAACTTTGGAAGCTTTCCAAGCTCTTACAGAACATGAAGATTTTCTTAGCTGGAACAATGGTAAGAATGGGATGTATACTGTCAAAGCAGCTTATCTTCTATTGTTGTCAAACACTGGTCGTCACATAGATGGTTGGCCATGGAAGAGTATCGGGAAAATTAAAGCTCCTTATAAGGTGATTTGTTTCACATGACTGGTAGTAAGAGAAGCATGCTTAACTCAAGAAAACCTGAAAAGGAGGGGATTCCAACTTTGCTCTAGATGTCTTTTATGTGGTAGAGAATTGGAAACGAACAACCACTTATTCCTTCACTGCCCTATTACTGGTCAACTGTGGCAATTGTTCCTTAACATTGTTGGGGTAAGATGGTCTATGCCAGCTACTACTGTTGAGTTACTAAAATCTTGGAACAACACTGGAGACTCAGTGAGTCAAAAGACATGGTGGAGAGTGATGCCTGCATGCATATGGTGGACAATATGGAAGGAGAGAAATTCACGAGTTTTTGAAGACAGATACAAATCCGTTCAGGATGTCAAGATGGACTATATTCTTCTATTTCATTTTTGGTGTAAAGAAAGTCTTGTATAGGATACCAAATCTCTGGTAGACATGTTAGGCTTTTTGTAATTAGGTAGATCAAGATTGATCTACTATTCCCTCTACATATGGTTATGCACTGCCTTAGTGCAATTTTATTAATACAAATGTATCCATTCTCAAAAAAAAAAAATTTAAAGATATGAAGACTTTTCTGGCTATGTTGATAGGAAAAGAAGATTCATTCTACATTAGTGGGGAAAGGAACTGAAACCCAGGATGGACTATAGATGTCTTATGCTAGCTGGTTTTGCAGCATTAACAAGAATACAGTTACTCTTTTTTGCTAAATAAGAAAACTACAATTACTCTTGAAGCACAATAAAAGACCCACTTTTTGCCGTTCTAATGCAATTGACATGCATCAAATGTTGAACAATCTTTACATGTTAGTGTTGCATGAGAATTGTGTTGGTGAGAGGTAGCATGTACCCGGTGGAATTACCGGAGATGCTCGCAAGCTGGCCCAGAGACTTCCGTCATTAAAACAAATGTTTGTATGGCATGAAATTACCCAATAATTGCCGAATGCCGAGAAAACAATGCTCCATAATGTTAAATGGACCTTGGGCCTAACTCAACCCCAAAAGCTAGCTTATGAGGTGAGGATTGCCCAAGACCATATAAGGAGACCAAGGACCTCAAATCCCTCGTATGTGGGACAACTCAACACCCCCCCTCACGCCCAGGCCTGCAAACTGGAGCGTGGACAACATAAATGGGGGCCCAACATCGGTAACAATAATTGGGATGGGCCTGACTCTGATACCATGTTAAATGGACCTTGGGCCTAACTCAACCCCAAAAGCTAGCTTATGAGGTGAGGATTGCCCAAGACCATATAAGGAGACCAAGGACCTCAAATCCCTCCGATGTGGGACAACTCAACACATAACATTTTACCTTACTCCTTTCTTCCCGAACCTAAATACTTCAATTCAGGCCAGTTGATCTAGAAATAGTTGGAATGTTGAAGCGTCCCTATTTTACCAATAGGATTCCTTCTACAATCACAGGGAAAAGATTGCTTACCAGATGTCAGAACAGATGATTATGATTCTTACCATTGTCTTTACGCATGAAACAGAAACGAGTAAAGAGCCTTATTCAATTTGTGTACTTGTAACCAGTTGTGTGTTTAAGTCGCTAGAGTCAAAGACAATCTCAAAGTTTTGGTGGTGGTCAGAGCCTCTGGTTTCCATAGAGCTAAGTAGAAGTGTTCATGCAAGGCAAATCTAAAAGGAGTAAAACGACTTGACAAAGAAACATTTGCAAGTGTCTGACATGAAGCTGAATACAACGCATAAGCTTATACTTTTACAGACGAATATTCTTTCAACTTTGCCAAAACACATAATTTGTCTTTGTCATTCTTCATCTTTTAATGGGCATGGTCCCATTCTGTATGACCGAACCTGCCATATGAAAGTTGATTCTGAGGTGTATTAATTGCTTCCTTATACTCAACAAGTAGGTTTTTATTTTATTTTATTTATTTTATATTTTTTATTGTATTTTAATTGTAGCAATTTTGTTTCACCCGTTCATGTGCCCACCTGGTCCTTATAGCCACTTTAGAGAATATGTTGTTGTTGTAACTCTGATGCACAGATATTACTTATGTGCATGGGGACCGTAACAGGTTGGCAGTCTTTATGCAATTTAGCTATTTCCGAACCACATGATTAGCTATTTAGATCCATATAGAAAATCACTCATTCTGAGTCAGCATATTCCAAAATGCACTTAGATTCAGAGTTTTCTCCTCAATTTGGGTAGTAAGACACGTTCATTTGCTGTCCATGTTAGATATGTGATGTATACAACGCATAAGCTTATACTTTTACAAACGAATATTCTTTAAACTTTGCCAAAACACATAATTTGTCTTTGTCATTCTTCTATCTTTTAATGGGCATGGTCCCATTCTATATGACCGAACCTGCCAGATGAAAGTTGATTCTGAGGTGTATTAACTGCTTCCTTATACTCAACAAGTAGGTTTTTATTTTATTTTATTTATTTTATATTTTATTTTAATTGTAGCAAGTTTGTTTCACCCGTTCATGTGCCCACCTGGTCCTTATAGCCACTTTAGAGAATATTTTGTTGTTGTAAGTCTGATGCACAAATATTACTTTATGTGCATGGGTCCCGTAACAGGTTGGCAGCCTTTATGCAATTTAGCTATTTCCGAACCACATGATTAGCTATTTAGATCCATATAGAAAATCACTCATTCTGAGTCAGCAGATTCCAAAATGCGCTTAGACCTAGACCTATATTCAGAGTTTTCTCCTCAATTTGGGTAGTAGGACACGCTCATTTGTTGTCCATGTTAGATATGTGATGTATATTGTTTCAGATGGAGATTGTTGGGCATATTTGTTGAAATGTAATTAAGTGAATAAAAATGTGCATTCTCTAACAACTTTAACTTTTAAATGAGATGGTCACACAATTCAATATGGTATCGGACTAATCGGAGTCAGACTCTACTCTATTCTTGGTTCCCTTGTTATGTTGTTCATGCTCTATATGTTTACTCATTATCAAAAAGAATTTTTGGGCATATTAAAAAAGTCAAGCCCGCACATGAGGGGTGCATTGAAACATAATTAAGTAAAAAAACGTGCTCTCCAATAATTTAAACTTTTAGACGAGATGGTCACAATTTAGTATGGTATCAGATTCAGACTCACTTTATTCTTGGTTTCCCTAATGCGCGGCTCCCATGTTATGTTGTTCGCGCTCTATATGTTCACTCATTATCAAAAAGAATTTTTGTGCATATGAAAAAGTCAGGCCCGCACATGAGGGGTGCGTTGAAACATAATCAAGTAAAAAGAATGTGCACTCTAACAATTTAAGCTTTTAGATGAGATGGCCACACAATTCAATATTATGGATATCTTGACTTTTGTTGCACATGCAATATTGGTTTAATATGAGATTAGCTTTCCCGCAAGTCAATGATTCCTCTACAGCATTACTCCATCCCTAATTATTACAGAGTTGTTTTCTTGAGTTAATGATGATTGTATCTGTTGAATAAATATTCTTAATTAATTTGTTATTATTGAAAGTCAACAAAATCATAAAGAATGTTGCGTATAATGTTCATACTGATTATGTCAATACTAATTAGGAATCCAAGAATTAAGAAACTTATCTTATTTTATGTACCCCAAAACTCCTATATGAGGAGCCTTCTTGTAAGTACTAAGTTGTTAACTATCAATTTCACATGAGTTTCTCTCTTTTCTCTTTCCCGAGCATCTTTTATTCATTTAATAGATGAGGGTTTCAGTCTTGTTCAATTTTCTTTTGCAGGTTGGGCAAGAATTAGTACCGTTGCTGCGAGATTACAATATGCGGCCTCAGGTGAGATCTTTCTCATTCCACTTTTTAGTATCTAAGATGTTAATACTTCATATTTACAGATAACTTGAAATGGTACTACAAAGGTAGCACGATCCCTGCGCAAGGATGAATTGCGCATGACATGCACCGAACAATAATGGATAAATAGTCACATTTTTAGTCCTTTTTACGACTTTTGTCCCTTAGAAATGTCCTCAAAATTATTTATTTTTTTATCTGTATTTTGTGGTCGAATTTGTGTAAAGAAAACTTAATGAAAAGCTTGTACTTAGAAGGGGGTACAACAAAATATTAACATCTCAACAACAACAACAACAACCACCCGGTAGAATCCCACTAGTGGGGTCTGGGGAGAGGCTGTTTCCGGGTCAGAGACAAAATATGACCATCTCAAACCAATAAAAAAAAGAAAGAAGAAGGGGGGGGGGGGTTACAACATCCTTTAATTGGCGACAAGACTTTAAAATTGTAAATCCTTTTTTCTGCTGGACGTAGTAGTTCTTTTTATTCTTCCGCTTAAGAATCTAATATATAATCCTGCTACAACATTCATTGTTCCGAGAGTGATTTCGAAGCAGGAAACTGTTCATTTGTAATAAACTAACAATGAAAGCTTGTGCAAATTTTATTTTATATTAAACAATGTACTGATATGGAAGATTGAAGAGGCACTGGAGGAGGGGACCAACATATTAATCTCTTTGTTTGCTTGTTTAATAAATTAGCACAACTTCCAGTCAGTTCAATTTTAAGGGAAAGAAGTACCCTCCCCTCATAGGATAAGGGGTTAGAAAATGCATCTGTTTAATGCACTGGCCAAATTGTGATTTGTCAAACTGTCATACATGTCCATTTTTGAGGTAGGTTTAATATAGCTTCAGAAACTCAAGAATATGGCAAGTATCTTCATTTGGTGCACTGAAGTAAAAGTCAATGTATACTAATTTACTTTGTTATCATGTGACTTATCAGAAAACCTTATATCTTTATCAAAAAACTTTGTTATGATGCTACCTTCAATTGTTTATCACGATTGCAGGCTTTATCTTCCTATGTGTTTATAGCTGCAAATATCATCCTTCACTCAACTGAAGAGTACAAGTCCAGGCATCTGCGTGCTTTACTGCCTTGTATAATTCCTTTGTTGACCTCACACCATCATACACTACGTGGTTTCACCCAGGTTGGTTCCTTTGTGTTGTGGATTTTGTGGCCTTTGCTGAGCATATTAATTGGCGCTATGATTTTGAATGGGGATGTTTTCTTGTTGTTTTGCAGTTATTAGTGCTTCAAGTTCTTCAAAAATTGTTGCCATCGGATTCTAGTTTCTATGCAACCATGACTATAGAGGAAAGGTGCTTTCGAGATTTGAGATCGTACTTGCAAGATAACCCTGACTGTGCACGGTAAGTTGTGTTGGATGAGCTTCTCTAAGATAATAATTCTGTTTTTACTTTTCATTCCATTGTTTTCCCTTTAGCATAGACAAAAGACACCGTCTCACAAAGTAATGTATGTACAAAAATTAGAACGAATGGGAACCCAGTTTAATCCCACAAGTGGGGTCTGGGGAGGGTAGTGTGTACGCAGACCTTACCCCTACCCGGTAAACAAACAAGGATTGAGAAAAAAGTATATATCAACACGGAACAAAACAGGAGTTATGGTCTTAAAATCCTCTATCACCAAACTGAAATTTAATATGTGATCACTCTAGAAGAACGTCACTCTAGGACAGATAGGTAGAACTGCATTATAGGACAGATTGCTATTGAAAGGGAGGTAGATCACTGGATGTTAGGTAAGTTGGAAGGCAAATATATGTCATTCCCCTTAAAAACCTAACTAGTTTGTAACCGAAACATCTTTAACCAAATATACCTATGAGATATTAAGCATATACATATATCATTCACGTTGGAAATCCAAATGCTTTGCTGCTGAGATATTTGAGCAAAGTAGTCTGACGTGCTTTCCAAATTTCTCTCATACCATACTGCATTGGAAACACTCTGAGGATTAGCTTTATGGTGTTATCCAGTGTGCAGAAAATATAGTGACATCTATATTATGTGTATAAACTTGAATTAAACATTTGTTTCTTTCTGTCACAGGTTAAGAGCATCAATGGAAGGTTACCTTGATGCTTTTGATCCAAAGAAGTCGGTCACACCAGCTGGAATTTTCAGTACTAGAGTTGAGGTGAGTGATATTGCAAATGGTCAGGGCTTAGAGTGGCATCTTTCCTGTGGTAGATACATAGTAACATTGGCAAGATTTTGTCTTTAATTGCTCTGCCTAATGGCTTGACGTGAACTAATATGATTATTCTAGGATTTAGGAAGTTGTCTCTGTGATTGCCCTGCCTAACTTCTTTATGTTAACCACATGTATTTTACCCTTGCAGTTTCAGAAGCACTGAAACTTTAATTTATCGATCATTGTGGTATGAGCATAAAATTGGCTAGTTCCTTAAAAAGCTTTAATCAACAATAATAAAACAATTCCCTTTATTAGCTGAAGTTGAAAGCAATTATATTGCTTAGTCAGGTATAGCTACCATAACTGCCAGTGTTGTCTTTGCCAACGATCTATTTCTAATTTCTGAAAGCATAATGTCCTTTTTTTCTTACTGGTGGGATATGTAGGAACTTGAATTCGAATGTGTACCAGCAACCCTCATGGATCAAGTAATTAATTTTCTAAATGTAAGTGCTCACTTTCGCTATTTCATTGTATTTCGTGGTTTTGTTGCTCACTTCCCTTATTTCCAGGGGACTAGAGAGGATCTCAGATGCTCAATGGCCAAAGATGCAGAAGCTATCAAGAATGAAAGCTTGCTTGTTGACAATGATGGAAAGTGCAAGGAGATAACTGGAAATCTTACCGAAGGGCAAACAGTTCTGCCGCTGCAAGATATATCACTAGATTTCCAAAGGAAAATTACTGTTTCCAAACATGAAATGCAAAGTATTGCTTCTACCGTCTTGTTGGAAAATGAAGGACCATTAAAATCACTACTAGGTAACTGGATTCAATACTAATTTCGTATTGCTGGGCATCACCAATTTGGTATGAGAAGGTGAATTACACAGAGGACTTATAATATAAATTTCCCATGCAGATAATCCGTTCGATCAGTAAGTTCATTGCTAGAGTAGTTTAGCTTGTGTGCTTATCACTTGCGTCATGGACGTAATGTGCTTTCCTGGAATTTCCTCCCCAGCCATTCCCTCGAGGAAAATTTCGTCTTGCTTTTTTATCTCAGCCTTGTTTCTATGTTAAGTGTCCCACATTGGTTAAGGTAATGAGTAGTTGTCTCCTTATATAATCTTGGATAGTCCTCACGTCATGGGCTTGCTCCTTTTGGTTGAGTTAGGCCCAAGGTTTATTTTCTTAGTATGGTACCAGAGTCAGACCCATCTCAATTCTTGGTTAACGCAATGTTGGATTCCCGTGTTATGTGTCCGCACTACAGGTGTCCACCCTTGGGCGTGGGGGGCCTGTGTTTAATGTTTCACATTAGTTGAGAGAATAGGTTGTAGTCTCCTATATGGTCTTAGGCAATAGAGTAGAGATGGATTATCCACTGTCAAATCTCATTTGTAAGAGGTTATTAGTGAGAGGAATGAATTTTCCCTCATTGCTCTACTTGGATTCCCGGAGCACCAAGAAAGGTATGTTTCTTTATGTGGTTGGTGGCAAGGAAAGTGATTTTGACAGCAGAAAATCGGAGAAAAAGGAGGATCATCTATGCCGGTTGGTGCTTCATGTGTAAAAGCTCGGATGAACATGTAGATCATCTACTATTGCATTTTCAAGTGGCTAATAGTTTGTGGAGGGTGGTTCTTAATATGTTTGGGGTGCGATGAGTGATGCCGGGTTTAGTGAAGAAGGCGTTGGATAATTGGACTCACAAGAGGGGAGAGAGAGAAATGGGAAGGCATTTGAAGGAGTGGAACAAGATTTTATAAAACTATAAAGTAGTCTTTTGTTTCTAGTTTCTTCTTGGTGTACTCATGAGGTCCCTATTTGTATAGAGAATTGGATCTCCTTTGTAGAGAACTATATTTTTGGTGTAGGTTCTCTTCTTTTGGTATACGGGTTGTATACGAGGTTTTCCCCAATTGTTGATAAAATTATTTACCTTATAGAAAAAGGGTCTTAGGCAATCTTCCCCTTATGAGCTAGTTTTTCAGGGTTGAGTTAGACCCAAGGTCCATTTCCTTAACATTCTGAAACTACAGAAAAGGATGGAAACGAGAGGAAACCGTAGAAAATTTTCCATTCCCTTGTTCTCTTTTAGGCAACTGCCAAAGTTTTTGACTTATTCGTCAGTGGTGAAGCCAAACATGAATACGCTAACTCTTAAATTTCTTCACTTCTATGCTGGATAGAATATCTGAGTATAACAGTTCATGCCGTTAAGATTACCAGCTTGAAGTTTCTTATTCCTTGTCAGCTTATACTTACCTTGGGATGTGTTTAATTTTGTCGTCGTGCCATAAACTTGGAAGTTATGGACTTCTACAATTTTTAATCAAGGCCTAGAACTAAATTGGTTCTTCGACAAAATGGAAATACTTTTTCGCAAAATGGGAATTACATGATTGTTGATGCACATTGGCGTTGTTAGAGACTTCACTAGTTTCTATTTTTGTAAAGTTTATCTGCTCCTACTGTTGTCATAGAAAGGCTGCCTTAATGCAACTTATCATTTATTCCTGCTTGTCACTGACAAATAAAGCTCAAACTCCATTGCTAGTCTTTGAATACAATATATATGTAAGCTTAACCTTAATTTTGATGGGACTCTGTCAACCCTTCAGGAGTGACGTGCTGCAGTAATATGTTAAGTAACCATGTGAACTTGTTTGATATATAACAGTTGTTATGTGCTGAAAGTTATAAGAAGGGTATTTCCCTCGCTTTCCATAATTTTCATCTCAAGTATTCTCAAGATTTATTTCATTGATTATCCTACTTGGTTCTTTTGTGTATTACAGACATAGAAAAGGAAGATCAGCTTCTTGATCAGTTGCTGCACTTAAAAACTGTAGCTTTTGAGAAGTTGAAAGCAAGTCGGCAAGATATTATCCTCGTAGCATCACTAATTGATCGGATACCTAATCTTGCAGGATTGGCCCGAACTTGTGAGGTGTGCAATCATGTTGTTGTTTCTGTGCTTTGTGGATTTTGGTGTTGGTATGTGCATGTTTTTTAGTTTCAGGTGGTTCATTGTTCTTCTGATTAACTGATGGCAGGTATTTAGAGCATCTGCGCTGGCCATTGCCGACAAAAACGTAGTGAAAGACAAGCAATTCCAATTGATCAGGTTCTGATAGTATTACTCTCTCTTGCTTTGCTTATACTGCATGTGTTTGGGCTTTGCTTTAATTTTTCACATTGCAGATGTAAAGAAATCTGAAGCAAGAGAGGTTGCAGTGAAATGGATGAATGATGAGATTTCTTGCCTTTATATAGAGAATAACTAAATCTTTCTATAAGACTATAACTAAAATTTTCTATCTCATTCGTGTTAATATAATCGAGGATCTGATGACATCCTTGAATAGAATAAAGATGATGTCAATGCTGTTGCACTATTGAAAGAGAAACTAGATTGCCTGATATAATGAACTAACCCACAAATTCATTGAAGTCTCTTAATATTTCATCTCTTTGTGCAAAAACTAATGGAGTGTGCCTGTGCAATTTGACTTATAGATTAACATTATGGTCAAGGTGATTTTAGTGAAAGGAGCTGCGCATTTACAGCAAATGGCTACAAAATGTACTTAGAAAATAAATAAAGAATTCTTATCAAATGAACTGAAATTGCCTTTTGATAATAACATGTAGAGCCAAGAAAATAAGCATCAATTGAGTAATATTAATCATATAAATGAACCGCCTTCCTTGATAAGAACTACGAAAAAAAACTTCAAGCTTTTTTTGATTGGTAGAAAAGAAAAAAAAAATGCAAAAGCAAACTTGAATTGAGTGAGCTGGAAATTCATGACTCGCAAATCCTCAATACAACATTTGTTTTTTGTATTGGAACTTTAGATCAGCATTACCAATGGGAAAGGTACCTGGATAGGGAAAAATGTTGGGTTATCTAAGTTGGAGATGAAATGCTTGGTTATCTGGATAGTCATGAATTATGGGCTCCTTGCATATTGACTGAAATTATTTGCTGTACGTGTAGTGTAACTGCAGAGAAATGGGTGCCAATTGTTGAAGTCCCAGTTAGTAGTATGAAAGTTTTCTTGGAGAAAAAGAAGCAAGAAGGATTCTCCATCTTAGGTCTGGAGCAAACAGCAAACAGCATTTCTCTTGACCGATACATGTTTCCTAAGAGAACGGTGAGTTTCATTCTCCAAGATGGACATTATTCTTTCATTCTCCTAAATCTCCTAAATCTGTTTTATTTTTTATTTTGAAAAATCAAAATCTCAATTTTTCTCCCAAATTTGTCCATGGACTCCGGTCAAAGTGTCCGAAGTCAGTTGACCGTATCCGGGACGTATCTCGCTCCCGCTCCCGTCCTGGTCTCGCATCGGGACGGGGACGGCATCAAAATCGAAGAGTCCGTGCAACTTAGGTTCTGATTACAGATTTTCATTCTTGTGGCAAATATCGTAAGACTATTGAAGTTGCTTGTCTTTTGTTTTCATTTAATTTGAAGGGCTATTTTGTACCAAATATCAATACCTTTTAATGTTTATAGTATTCTATACCACGTGGTTTCTGTAAGAAAAGGAAAAAGAGAGTGCTAATGCTAAACTTGAAAACGTGTGTATATCACTAAGTTTGACAATAATACCAATTTTTTTGTGAAGGCATAAAAACTATTCTTAAAAATTCTCTTTCACGAAAGGAATTAAAAGTTACGCTAGAAAGTAGTTTTAGATAATTATTCTGATATTTTGACGTTTTGTGTTTTTGTTAGTGATTTAATTCATGATTCATAAACTAAACTGATATATTGATGTAATTCATGATTTCTTAAGACTTTAACATTGTAACGAGTCTGATGATTGGTTGAATATTTGTAGGTCTTAGTCCTTGGCCGAGAAAAAGAGGGTATACCAGTGGACATCATTCACATTCTGGATGCTTGCATAGAAATTCCACAGTTGGGAGTAGTTCGGTCACTCAACGTTCATGTCAGTGGTGCCATTGCACTTTGGGAATACACTAGGCAACAAAGATCCAGTAGCTGCTGAATTACACTATGAACTTTTGTTCAGTGCAAGATAGATAATTGCTTCTATCAATCCTCATATTTATTGTACAATTACGAGTCACATATATTAATATAGAGAACACATGTGTATGTACCCCTCAGTATGTGGTGATATTGTTGTTCTTGAGGGGTTCCAATTTTGTTTTATGAAAGATGTCCGCTCTGCAAGTAATTTGTAGCTGAGGGAACAATCGTTCATCCTAATGTTTATTATTGGATTAGTATTTTCTCTTTGTGTTGTGTCTTTTCTCCTAGCAAGTTGTATACAATAGCTACTTGTTTTGATTATTCAGAATGAAATTTGCTAGCAATTGCTTCTTGTTTTGAAGTCTATCTTAGACTGGTATCAGAAATTTTCTTCCCTTAATTGATTCTTGTTTTGAAGTACATCGAAGGCTGATGATTAGAAATTTTCTTCCCTTTTCTCTCCCCATGCAACCACCATAAAATAAGAGGAGCTGATCTCTGGCTTGGGGCCTTAATTTGGTTTCCTTACCACAAGAAAATATCAATTCTATTTAAGAGATTACTCAGACACCCAATTCTCAGGTTCAAATTTGGTTATTTGTGGTCATTGGGTTGAGTTTGTAATTGACTCGAGCAAAGTCTACTTTAGGCAAACGGGACTTATACTTAAACTAAAGGCACAAGGGCATAGCGAGCACAGAAGAGGAAATGCACGTATCTCCTTGAAGAACAAAGTCTAGGGTAGGAAAGAATAGTGGAGTGAGAAGCAAGAACGTTGTGAAAAAAAAAACTGTAATTTGCAAGATGTAAGCCAAAAAGTTTAGACAAAAATAAGAAATTTGAATAAATTGAGTCAGTACTGTTGCAGAAAACTTCAAATTTGAAGCAGTATACTTAACCTAGTGAGTAAAGATTAGCATGACCTAGAGCCAGAAAATAAAGAGAGAAGAAAACTCCCGAAATAATAACCCATCCTATTCATGAAGAAGGGGTGCAAAACCAAATGGACTGGGGAGGTGGTTTGAAAATGAGAAAAACATGCATGCAAAACAATATTCCTTTAAAGGTGACTATTTTACCTTTCCTTCAATGTCCAATATACCATATTTCTAGAAATGGCAGCCATTTTCACCTTCATTGCCATCTTTTTTATCATTACATGGGAGCCCTTAATTGCAAATGCAAAAATCTTTTTAGTTCTAATGGAAGATGACCCTTTTGTTTCTACACAATCAAAGTATAAATTCTTGCCTCTTTCTTAGCATGTTTTGGTCTGACCATTAAGCATGCACTATGCTTTATTATTGCTTATTATGCCAAACTTTTTGCAGGAATTTTGAAGATCTTGATATCTACAAGGAAAGGATAAGAAAACAACATGACATGCTTCTAGAAAATCTCCTTGAAAGAAGTGTGTATACCAAAGTTTACAGCTACACTCATTTGATCAATGGATTTTCTGTTCATTTGACATCTCATGAGGTAGGCATTTATATTTTCTTTTGACTTGATTGAACTGATTACTTAAACATGTTACTTTTTTATTCTCTTTGACTTGAAAGTGTTACATTGCTGCAGGCCCTTGATATTCTAGAGAATGCAGAAGGTGTTAGAGCCATTTATGAAGATGTGAAGATGAAGAAGTTGACAACACATACACCTGACTTTTTAGGAATTCCTGCTGGTGTCTGGCCTAAATTAGGTGGTGCTACGGCTTCAGGGGCAGGAGTTGTGATTGGAATGATTGATACAGGAATCAATCCATTCCATCCTAGCTTTTTGGCTCAAGCATCAAACGGTGGTCGCCGGGGTGTAGTAGTGAAAAGTGGAAAGTTCAAAGGGAAGTGTGTGACTGGGGATAGATTCCCTGAAACTGCCTGCAACAACAAGATAGTTGGAGCACAATATTTTGCAAGAGCTGCAACTGCTGCTGGCGAATTCAATGCCTCCCGTGACTATGCTTCCCCTTATGATGCCGATGGACATGGAAGGCAAGTGACTTAGTATGAACCATATACTTTATGTTATATCTTGTTGAGTCTCCCACATCAGTGAAGGAACGGGGGATTTGGTCTCCTTATATGGCTTGGGATGGGAGATTTGGTCTCCTTATATGGCCTTGGCAATCCTCACCTCATAAGCTAGCTTTTGGGGTTGAGTTAGGCTCAATGTCCATATCTTTATCATGGTATCAGAGCTGGACCCATCCAAATTCTTTGTTTCATCGATGTTGGGGCCCCATATTATATTATTCACGCTCCAATTGGCAGGTCTGGTCGTGCAGGGAGGTTTTGGGTCTCCCACACAGCTAAGGGATGGGGGATTTGGTAACAATCCTCACCTGATAAACTAGCTTTGGGGGTTGAATTAGGCCCAAAGTCCATATTTTTATCATATCTGGCCTTTTTAACCATTATTATTCTATTTGATTTGATATTTTTTAACGACAATGCATGTTCATAATCTATGAAAGATGTTTCAAACAGCAGCCATACAGCATCAACTGCAGCAGGAAATCATAATGTTCCTGTCATCGTCAACCATTTCAACTACGGTTATGCAAGTGGTATGGCTCCAGGAGCAGGGTAATATTAGTATGCTGTTTTTATTTTTCTATTAAGAGTTTTACATGTGAAGTTTGATCTTGATAAGGACAATGAACTGTGTTGTAACAGGATTGCAGTGTATAAGGCCATGTACTCTTTCGGAGGTTTCATGTCAGATGTTGTGGCTGCAGTAGATCAGGTTCGGCAATTGTCAATGAATAGTACTTAATTATGCATCTTTCCTCCTTTTTAGATTTTTTATAAGTTAAAATAGCTAAAGCTCCAAGTTAATTTTGGCAAACATTCTTATTGTTTAGGCAGTGGAAGATGGAGTGGATATTCTAAGCCTTTCTGTAGGGCCAGCAAACGTTCCTTCCGGTCCTTCTGCTTTTCTCAATGTTCTTGAAATGCAGCTTTTATTTGCCACAAGAGCTGGTGTGCTTGTTGTTCAAGCTGCTGGAAATGGTGGTCCTTCTTCAACTTCCATTCTTTCCTTTAGTCCCTGGATCACAAGTGTTGCTGCCTCCACTACAGATCGTAGATATAATAATTCAATTGTTCTAGGCAATGGACAGAGCTTCTCTGGAAGTGGTCTTTCACGTTAAGTCCCCTTACCCCTTCCTTGCTGTTAAATTTTTCTGTTTCATAACTGAAAATGTGGTTTCCACATCTTACTTTGCAGCTCCAACGCTTTCAGGAACGTATTTCCAACTTGCTGCTGCATCTGATGTTTGTAAAGGGAACACTACCTCTGGTCTCTTGACAGTTGAGAGCTGCCAAGAGACAGAACCATTCATCCGAACTTTAGTTCATGGGAAGATAGTGATATGCACATACACTTTTGATTTTGAATCAGAGACGGCAAGCATAGCCACTGTTGCTGATACAATACAAAAAGTTGGGGCTGCTGGCTTTGTACTGACAGTGGATCCTGATATTGGTTCTGAACAGATTAAGGGAGCCACAAGGACCTTGTCGGTACCTGGTCTAATATTAAACAACATGGAGGCCTCTACGGTATCTATCTCATATTCATAATACTTGATAAGACTGTCAACTTTGTATTAATTCTGGTGCTCTTTGTTGACTGGTGCAGTCTCTGCGCGAATATTATAACTCCAACACATTAAGAAGTAGAAGTGGAAGGGCTATTAGTTTCAGAGCTACAGCAAGAATTTTAGACGGGAGACAAGCTAGTTATACCAAGCAGGATCCAGTTGTGGCATCGTATTCATCTAGAGGTCCTGATGTGAACAATGCATTCTTAGACACAGCCGATGTCCTTAAACCAAACATCATGGCTCCAGGTTCCTTGATATGGGCTTCCTGGAGCCCTACTAGTGAAGGAGATCGATACATCAAAGGTATAAATATACAAATGCTCATTTGACACTTGGAAAATGCTACTCAAGTTTGTTTTTTTTAAATTTATTATATAGGGGGTAGGGAAAGGGGAATGGGGAGGGGATTACAAAGTTGGGAATCGAACCCTCACCAACAAGGTGAAAGTTCATGTACCCAACCATCTGAGCTACTAAGATTCAACTGGTACTCAAGAATTATTTGTCATATGGTGCCTTTTTCAAATATCAATTATTTGTACTTTCAAGAATGGTAATACGAAACCACATCTTTTTACCAGGACAAAATTTTGCACTACTATCTGGAACAAGCATGGCTACACCACACATTGCTGGAATCGCTGCTCTAATTAAGCAGAAGCACCCGGGTTGGACACCTGCAGCCATTACATCCGCAATGATGACAACTGCAGATGTAACTGGGCACTCAAATGCCCCTATTTTAGCTCAACAAACCAACCAGCTAACTCCTTCTACTCCGTTTGATTTTGGAGCCGGACTTGTCAATCCTTCTCGAGCCATTGACCCTGGACTTGTTTTTAAGGCAGGGTTTAAACACTATGTACTGTTTTTATGTTCAGTTCCAGGAGTCGATGAAATGTCTGTAAGACGAGCAGTTGGAGTTGGATGCCCGAACAAGAAAAAAGCATGGTGCTCGGATTTAAACACGCCAAGTGTGACAATATCAAATTTGGTAGGCTCAAGAAATGTGATCAGGAGGGTGACTAATGTCGGTGGTGTAGATGAAACGTACCAGGTGATCGTGAAAGAGCCTTTGGGCGTGAGTGTTTCTGTAACGCCACAAGTTTTTAAGATAATGGCCAATGCTTCAAGACATATTACAATTGTCCTAAATGCAACTCAGACAACCAATGTTTACTCATTTGGAGAAATCGTGTTCGAAGGTAACCAAAACCATAGAGTTCGAGTGCCTTTGGCGGTGTTTGTAAGCAGCACTTTACATTCATGATGCTCTTGTATATGTTTTCAATAAATAAACTATTCCACACTAGCTTACATTGTAATCAGACTAAGATTGTGATTGTGATTGTGATGCAGTTTTCCTAAATAAGGGAAAATCATTCGAGTAACTTCTTCTAAGCATGGGAGCTTGAAGTATATCCCACCCCCTCCAATATATAGGAGATAGAAAAATAAAATGAAATGAAGAGGGGACATGAAAGTAAGATTTGATAGGATTTATCAATCTTCAGTTTGTTAATGGATGGACCTTTGAACACCTTGATTCTTGGACTTGGTTGATGAGTCTGTTCATCGACGACCCTTTCGTAGTGAAGCAAAAAATTTGGAAAATAGGCCAGGCTTTCTTTGAACCTGAAAGAAAGTGACTCTTCTTATAAAGCAGAGATTTCTGAAAAGCTAGAATACTGAGGGTGTGTTTGTTCCGGAAAATGTTTTTCAATTTTTCCATGTTAGGTTGGCTTATATGTTTATGAACTCATCGGAGGAAAATGTTTTCCTTATCAAGAGAAGGGAAAATATTTTCCAAAGCTTCTTCTCAACCTTCCCCACCCTAACCAACCCACCCCACCCCCTCTCTCCAAAAAGGCTATTTTTTATTTTTCGGTTTAAAGGTTCAAAATTTTACAAGTTCCAAAGTTATGAGTTCGGAGGTTTATGTGTTTGGAAGTTTACGGGTTCGAAATTTCACAGTTTCGAAAGTTTAGCGGTTCGGAAGTTTATGAAATTTGTGGGTTCGAAAGGTTGTTGGTTCGAAAGTTTATGGCTTCATGTTTATTATATCTAAATGAATACTCTTGAGTAGTCATTTTCCTTAATTTGCGTACCAAACACTGGAAAATGAATAAGATTACTACTTGTTTTTCAAGAAAACATTTTCCGTTATACCAAACACACCCTGAATAGTATATATAACTTGTGAGTGAGTGACTTACCTGCAAAGTTTTTACCATAGCTTTAATTTTATTGGTGCTAGAAGCCATATTCTTGTTTTTCTTGGATTTCTTATTCTGATGCATCAATGTTCTGAGGAACTTTGGCATTTCAAATTTCCAGTGTCCCATACAAGTTGGTAGACTTACATATCTTGGCTTGTTTTTCACTGCAACAATCTGGAAAAATGTGTTAATCCTAAATACATGAGCTGTGTACAATGATCTTCTTCTTCATATGTTATTTAGGCAATGCATATGTTAATGAGATTAGAACCTGAGAATTTTGTCTTTGAATTGGCTGTGGAACCAAAGGTGTTGATGGTTGTGATCGCGCCGAAGCTCGAAGATTTCTTGAGTAATCAAGAAGCTGAGCTTTCCTATTGTATCCTCCACCATTAACAACATGTCTAACATGAAGATGTTGATGGTTATTATGATATTTGTTATTTGATGAACTGCTCCTCTTTCTCCTACGCCCCTCAACAAGAACAGAAATATATACTCTCCTTTCTCTCAAGTATGTTACCTAAACCATCAAATAAATAAAAAAAGAGAACAACTTAGCATTAGTTTTGGCAAGAAAATTCAAAAGAAGACCAAGTATAATCACATCACTAACCATTCTTGTTGGCATTTTCCCTTCTTTTGTTTATTGGTGGTGTTTTTTTTTTTTTTTTTTTTTGGGGGGGGGGGGGGGGGGGAG
>ML269137.1:0-21220 GCA_005239495.1 Nicotiana undulata
TATGTAATTTATGATGCTCAGCAGTAGTCAGTATGATATTCAGTGAATCAAATCAAGTGACAATTGATATTATTTCAGTTTAATAATTGAATTTATAAAATGAGAAACAAAAAAAAATAAAAGGTATATTGTACTAGTTATATTAAAAAAAGGTGAATTAATATTTGTTATATCAATTATATCTTCTTATTGTATAAAAAAGAATAATAAAAATAATGAAAACAATAAATGAAATTGGATAATGAAGAGAANAAAAAATAAAAATAAAAAGAAACATAGAAATAAAAAAATGAATTAGAGAAAAAAAAGAAATTTCCCCACAAAAATTACTATGGGTAGGAAATGTAATTAATTTGATGGGTAGAAAAATAAATGGATAGACAAGGGTAAATAATTTTATTTTTGTGGGTAAGTGTGTCATTCACCCATCATTTAAAGGACAATAATGGGCCTAGAGGGATGAAATCCAGTTTGAATAGGCGTGTTAGGCCTGTATGAGTAAGGGGGCCCGTAACCTATAAAATGCTGGTGAATGGTGATGACTTGAAAACAACAGTTGTCGTCGTCATTCATCGTCCAATCTCTTTCCTCCATCCTACGGAAACAGAAAGACACGGAACTGTTGATTCCCAGAAACAACAATATTCTACTCATTACATGCATAAAGATTCATTCCAGAACAAATTGCTGATCTTTCTTTATAGAGATGCACTCACCTAAATCTCGAGAAAACACTTAATTTTGAATAGGTGTGGCAGAAAATTCAGGAGGAAAAAAAAAAAGAGAGGGGGTGGGGGTGTTGGGCTGCAATATGTTTGGGTGCAAGTGCTTCCGTTGGAGCAGAATTTCAGATCTCTCTTCCCGAGAACCTGACACATTTCTTCTGCCTGCGCCCATCCCACAATGGCCTCAAGGTATGCCAATTTGGAATCCCTGTTGATGTTTCTTTTGGTTGTTAATTGTCATTTTTGGAACTTTGTTGCAAAATAGTCACTTTAAAGTTCAATTCAATCAATCAACTGCGCCATAATGTTTAATTATTTTCGCGAGCTACATAAATTCTCTGTATCCAATCTCATAGTTAGACTGTTTTTATGCTGATAATCTATGTATGCAATCCAGATAAAGGAGTCACTTGGATTTGACAAAATGCTTATAAACCTTCTGAATAACTACACTTTGATTTAAGATGTGGGGTTTAATCTTCTGTTATGTGACCATTGCTTTCAATAATTTGTATGCCTATTTTGCATTGAAAACAAGGAAAGAAGAACACATCTTTTTGTTCATTAGAAATTACACATCCATACCAGAGGAGCTTTTAGTGGCATGCTGCAATAACTTGATTATTTCTTAGATCTTTTATCTGTTTATCTTAGCATCAAGTAACTCAGCATTCTACGAGGTTCTTGTTTACAATGTGGTTTAGTGGTGCACAATGATCAACTTTAAATTGTTCCCGTAGAACAGTATATGTTACAGCTGCATGAGGTTGTTGCAACATTTGATTCTCTTGGCACGGTAAAGAAAAGAATGTAGTCATTATTGTAATTTCCAAGCATGTTATTGGGCGTGCAGCGTGCTTAACTAGTAGTTTCTTTCATGCCATATCTTCATGCTTTATCCTGTTTGCCCCTTCTTAAAAGGGCCCTACAAGGTTTCTAGTACCTAGAGTTGTCAATGAAGTACACTTAGTTTGGGAAGATGTTGCTGAAGTTCTTTGATCGATCAGCATTCAGCAGTAGAGAGATAATGAGCTGGAAAATGAAAAGGCATACATGTTCTACATGGTTTGTTTGATCAATAAAATCTTGTATGTTACTACTTACTGGTTTCAATAGTTATCCAATGCACCTAGTTTTCTCTATGATTAAGTTCTGTGTATAAAATCAGGATGTTGTTAAAATTAAGAATTACTGAGTCTATTTCTTTCTTTTTCTTGGAGAAGATATTATATGTTCTTGGACGTGCATTAGTTTTCAGAGTCACATGATATAATGCATCTGTTTATGGGTCGTGTAATTAACTTGTACCTCAATAGACTGTAAGAATCATGTTAGTGGATTGCATAAGAACCTAGTAGTATATCTTTTCCTGTCTTGACACATAAATTAAGAAAATAACACTTCTAATGCAATCTGTTTTCTGTCTTAGAATGTTCAGCTACAGGGTTTGCTAGTGGAATAATTAAACTAGGGGAATTGGAGGTCCATAAAATTAGCAAGTTTGAGTTTGTCTGTGGTTGTAATCTGTCACAAGACCGGAAACAGGGTGTTAGCTTTTATAAGCCAAGGGGGGTCCCAGATGGATTTTTTAGCCTTGGCCACTACTGCCAACGTAACAACAAGCCTCTACGAGGGTATGTACTTGTTGCTCGGGAAGTGGCTAAACCTGAGGCAGGGGATCATTGCAACGGAAATCCTTGTTTGCCTGCACTTCAGAATCCCCTAGATTACACGTTAGTCTGGAGTAGTTCTGATGTTGAAAGTGAAGAAAACTTTGATGGATCTGGTTACTTCTGGTTACCGCAACCACCTGAAGGTTATAAAGCCCTGGGGTTCATTGCGACTAATAAGCCTGTTAAACCTGAGTTAGGGGAAGTTAAATGTGTTCGAGCTGACCTCACTGATGAATGTGAAACTCACCGCTTGATACTCAAAACCAGCTCTGTGCTTTCAGAAGTACTGGCAGTTTGGAGCATAAGACCGCGGCATAGAGGAATGCATGGGAAAGGTATTTCAGCGGGTACCTTTTTCTGCAGTTGCTATTGGAGCACGGGGGAAGAGCTAAGCATCGCATGCCTAAAGAGCTTTGATACGAGTTTACAAGCAATGCCAAACCTTGATCAGATTCATGCGATCATTAGGCACTATGGTCCTACTTTATTTTTCCATCCTGACGAGGTCTATCTTCCGTCTTCTGTACAATGGTTCTTCAACAACGGTGCATTGCTCTATACTAGAGGTGATTCGGTTGTTGAGCCTATCGAGCCTGACGGATCCAATTTACCTGGCGGTGGGACAAATGATGGCCAATATTGGATTGATTTGCCAAGCGATGTTCGAAGAGAGATTGTCAAGTTTGGAAATTTACAGAGTGCAAAACTTTATGTTCATGTGAAGCCAGCCTTAGGTGGAACTTTCACGGATATAGCGATGTGGATTTTTTGCCCCTTTAATGGGCCAGCTACTCTGAAGGTAGGCCTAGTGAATGTTCCTCTTAGCAAAATTGGTCAGCATGTAGGTGATTGGGAGCATTTCACTCTTCGAGTGAGCAATTTCACAGGGGAGCTGTGGAGTATCTATTTTTCTCAGCACAGCGGTGGTGAATGGGTGGATGCTTATGATTTGGAGTTTATTTCAGGAAATAAAGCTACTGTTTATTCATCAAAAAATGGTCATGCTAGCTTTCCTCATCCTGGAAATTACATGCAAGGGTCCTCAAAGCTAGGGATTGGAATTAGAAATGATGCTGCCCGTAGTAATCTTTACGTAGATTCAAGTACCCAGTATGAAATTATGGCAGCAGAGTATCTCGGCCATGGAGCTGTCAGTGAGCCATGTTGGTTACAATATATGAGAGAGTGGGGTCCAACCATAATTTATGACTCAAGAAAGGAGCTTGAGAAAATAGTTTATCACTTGCCGGTGATGGTTCGAAATTCAGTGCAGAATATTTTTGAGAAGTTGCCAGTGGAACTTTTTAAGGAGGAAGGCCCTACCGGGCCAAAGGAGAAGAACAATTGGGTTGGAGATGAAAGATGGTAGCGCCTTTCTTTCTTATATGGGTATCTACTCTTGCCAGTAGATGAGAATTGGCGGGTTGAAATCTTGTTGGAACATTGTGTACAGATACCACTTAATTGATGACTGCCGAAAGTGTGAGGTGTTACCCTGTGACTCGACTGGTGAAACAAGTTAAGCACACAAGATGTAATGGAAGTAAGAGGTGGAGAAAGGGGCTTTGTAGTTGCGTTAGTTTAGCACTTTGTGAGGACTTTTGAGGATCCCACAAGCTCATAGTCCATAGCAGGAGTTATGTTGATTCTTTGGTTATCTACACAAAGGAATCAGAATACACTACTGAGTACTGATAAATCAAGAGGGCATTAACCACGCGTCCTTCACCTTAGAGTAATGATTCTTGATGTCTTGTTATGGCCATTTTGGTTCTGCAACTATCGCAATGTGCTGCTTCTCTTTCATTGTGGCATCAGGTTGTTCTTTGCTATATGAGCAAGCTATGCCAGTATAGAATGTTTGGTATTGACAGTCTCTCGCGTGTCCGACTAAGCTGGGGAGGCAGACACTTTAGAAGAATGATCGTTTGGTTCCCTGACAAAGTTATGCAGAGTTCACAGTTGAGTTGTGGTATGAGGATTAATAATCACTGGATTATTTAGTGCTAATGATTTTTTAGAGGATGTTTAGTTCATTGCATCAAAAACTGGATGTACTGTGTATGATACAAAAGTTCACTAATAGACCCTTGTTAGAGTAAATAAAAATTGGGAATATGATATCGAGGTTATTTTGGTCCTTTAAATGTTATTTTTCCAGTAAAGCAATAAGTTAACCCAAGTTGAATCTTGTGTAAAATAATATTGAACTCGAGGTATAAAATCATATTGGTATGTCGCGACCCGGAATTCCCACCTTTGGGATCGTGATGACGCCTAAAATTTTACTTGCTAGGCAAGCTAACGTTAGATATAGTTATTAACCACTTTTAACAATTCAAATCAAATGAAAACCAATAAACAAAATTGTGATGACCCAAAATGTCATCTTTAAATTAAATAATATCTCGGTGTTTTAAGACATTGAAAAAACGCTATCAATAATTCCTCGACTTGCGTGCGTAGTCCGTATAATTTTCTGGGAGGTTTTTATGTGAAAAATGGATTAAAAGGTGAATTAGAGCTTTAAAACTCAATTGAGTTGACTTCGGTCAACATTTTGAGCACGAACCCGGATCCGAGTTTTGACCATTCCGGTAGTTCCGTATCGTGATTTCTGACTTGGTCATACGCCCGAAATCAAATTTGGTGGTCCCTAGCTCAAATTATCGCCTTTTAACGGAATCTAGAAATCTAAGGCTAAAGATTTCTTAAGTTTGACCGGAGATTTGACTTTTGAGCAAACGACTTCGGAATGCAGATTGTATGGCTCGGATAGCTTCGTTAGGTGATTTGGGACTTAGGAGTGTGTCCGAAATATTTTTGTGATGTCCGGTGTAGAATTAGGCTTGAATTGGCGAAAGTTAGTTTTTGGCGATTTTCGGTCGGCAGTGGAAAATAGGCTATCGGGGTCGGAATGGAATTCTGACAGTTGGAACAGGTTCGTAATGTCATTTTGGATATGTCTGCAAAATTTAGGTCAATCGAAGTTGTTTTGGATAGTTTCGGCGTCATCGGTGGAATTTAGGAATTTCAAAGTTCATAGATTTGAATTTGATGCGACTTTGGTGTTTTGATGTTGTTTTTGGTGTTCCGAAGGCTCGACTAAGTTCGAATGATGTTATGGGACGTGTTGGTATATTTGTTGAGATTTCCGAGGGCCTCGGGTGAATTTCGAAGGGTTAACAGATCAATTTAGATTAGAAGAAAAGTTGCTGCATTTTTTCACACTAGCATGAACAGTAACTCAGATGAACAGTACCCGGGTGAACAGTAAAACGCGTGAACATTATTTAAATAAACCCTCTGCGATCATTAAACCCTTTTACATCATTTTTGAATGGGAGAAGAGCTATGAGACGATTTTGAAGAGAGAAAATCATTGTTCTTCATTGAGGTAAGGATTTTGGACCCTAAAACTCGATTATTTGTGATTAAGGAACAAAATATCAGTGTTTAATTCATGAAAATCAGTAGAAAAAGGTGGAGTTAGGGCTTGAGATTATGATACCTTCTAGGGATGATTTGAGGGGTCAAACGAACTCCGATTTTTGAGTTCTTTATATGTACGAACTCGTGAGATGAAGAACATTTTGGTATAAAGTTTGTCGAGTTCCGGGGCGCGGTCCCGGGGGTTGGGTTTTGACTGATTTCGTGTTTTGTGCTTTAAATCGATATTTTTCAATTGGAATTCATTCCTTTAGCATAATTTGATGATAAAAATCTGAACTTGGTAGATTTAGAGCACTCGAAAGTTGATTCGAGAGGCAAACGTGTTGCAGAGTAGCTTTTCGGGCTAGTTCGAGGTAAGTAATGTCCTTAAATGTTGTCCTGAGGGTATGAAACCCCGGACTTTGCATCCTTTCACGATTTTAGAGTGCACAAATTGGGAATTTGGAAATATATTCCTTTTTATGCGACTATTGAGTTGCGAAATCACTTTTAAAGCATATGCTTAATAATATTGATATATTTTTTTTAATATTTGGGCTATAAGCCATGTTTGGGGCCTAGTGTCGATCTGTTTAACCCCTTGGGGCTATTTTACTGATATTCCTCACTTAATATGTTATGATTTTTCACTCAGTCCTTCTTGATAATTGTTTTGACACTCAGAGTATGTTGATATTATTTCTTGAAAATGAAATACTATTTTTGGGTCGAGAACCCGGTATATTTATGGCCCGAGTGGCATATTGAGAGTGTCTGGCTGAGTGAGGCTGATAGCCTATATTGTGATATGAGAGAGGCCTGAGTGCCTGAGAGTGATTGATGCCATGATTTGTCTTATTTATAGCGCTTGGGCTGAAGGAGCCCCTCCGGAGTTTGTACACACCCCAGTGAGCGCAGGTACCTACTGAGTGTGAGTGCCAAGTGTCGAGTGACGAGTGACGAGTGATTGGGAGGCATGAGTGATTGTGAGGTGATGAGTGAGTGTTACAGAGAGATGGTGAGGTGCTGAGGAAATATTTACGAGTGATTATTATGGCCCGAGGGGCAGATGTATGATGATATTTTATTGAGTTTTGACCATGATTCACTTCATTTTTCAAACTGATATTTTGAGAGTTTTACCGAGAAATGCTGGAAAATATACTCATTTTAAAGAATTTTACGGAAACTAGTTTGAACTTATATACACTTATTTGAACTGTGGTATTTTACTGTTTTGTGGATTGGTGTAATTATGTTGTGTGTTTCTTATTCTTCAGACTGTGATTTATTTTCATTACTACATAGTTGGCGTACTCATCATTACTCCTTGTACCTCTATGTACATATCCAGGTACTAGTGCGGAGCGGTATCCATATTCGCTCGTTATCAGCAGCATTTACGGGATTTCGAGGTAGCTGTCCATCGTTCGCAGCTTCTTCATTTCCCTTCCTTATAAGTATTAACCTTTGATTCCTAGACATTGTTTATGACATTAGCGGAGTTAGTTTTATTTCTTAGATGCTCGTGACCATGTTGACTCCAGTCCTGGGGGAATTGTTTAGACAGTGGATTATTTTATATTTGTTTAGAGTACTACAAATAATAGTATGAGTAAAAGCATAATTGACTGAATTGAAGTAAACAACAAAGGTGATGTAGAATAGGACTACAGGGCTGAGAACGTTGTGCAACTGTACCTCAAGTCTCCGCCAAGAACTGGATCCGAGCAAATCTATTGAACGCTGCTACGATTCACATCGAAATCTGCACAAGAAGTGCAGAGTGTAGTATGCATACAACCGACCTCCTGTACACTGTAAGTGTCAAGCCTAACCTCGACGAAGTAGTGACGAGGCTAAGGCGGGGTGACTTACAATAACCTATACGCAACATAATAATAATAATAATAATAATAATAATAATAATAATAATAATAATAATAATAATAATAATAATAATAATAATAATAATAATAATAATAAGAAGAAGAAGAAGAAGAAGAAGAAGAAGAAGAAGAAGAAAGTAGTGACGAGGCTAAGGCGGGCGACTTACAATAACCTATACACAACATAATAATAATAATAATAAGAAGAACAACAATAACAACAATAACAACAATAACAACAACAATAACAACAATAACAACAACAACAACAACAATAACAACAATAATAACAATAATAACAACCTATACACAACATAATAATAATAATAATAAGAAGAACAACAATAACAACAATAACAACAATAACAACAATAACAACAACAATAACAACAATAACAACAATAACAACAATAACAACAACAACAACAACAATAACAACAATAACAACAATAATAACAATAATAACAACCTATACACAACATAATAATAATAATAATAAGAAGAACAACAATAACAACAACAATAACAACAATAACAACAACAATAACAACAATAACAACAATAACAACAATAACAACAACAACAACAACAACAACAACAATAACCTATACGCAACATAATAATAATAATAATAATAATAATAATAAGAAGAAGAAGAAGAAGAAGAAGAAGAAGAAGAAGAAGAAAGTAGTGACGAGGCTAAGGCGGGCGACTTACAATAACCTATACACAACATAATAATAATAATAATAAGAAGAACAACAATAACAACAATAACAACAATAACAACAACAATAACAACAATAACAACAACAACAACAACAATAACAACAATAATAACAATAATAACAACCTATACACAACATAATAATAATAATAATAAGAAGAACAACAATAACAACAATAACAACAATAACAACAATAACAACAATAACAACAACAATAACAACAATAATAACAATAATAACAACCTATACACAACATAATAATAATAATAATAAGAAGAACAACAATAACAACAATAACAACAATAACAACAATAACAACAACAATAACAACAATAACAACAATAACAACAATAACAACAACAACAACAACAACAACAATAACAACAATAAGAACAATAATAACAACCTATACACCACCAACAACAACAACAACAACAATAATAATAATAATAATAATAAGGAAGGAAAAGAAGAAATGAAAGTAAGGCAGTTAATTTATGAAAATGGACTCAATCCTCGCAATCAGAGGACCCAGAACAATCGATCTCATAATTCCATATAAGAACATTGAAAACCAACGCAATAGCAACAGTACAACGAGTACAACACACACAATCCGTTGCGGAGCGTAACCCGATCCTACCTTCTCATCAGAACCAATATCATATTCCTCTCTTATTCCACCATGTCACAACCGTTGCGGCGTACAACCTGATCCACAGACAATTTCAACAAATGTAACCAACCCAATAGCTTAATTTACAAGAACCTCTACAAGCAAAGGATATGAAAGCAAAGCGATAAATGAACCGCATGCTAATCAAAGGAATGCTACAAATAATACAAAAGTAACAAGACAAGTCAAGTACGTGACAATTAAGTTGTGCAAGTTAGACAATTAATGCAAGTAGCAATTAATCACGGAGTCATGACGAACAATTCAATACAAGAATAATTAATGACAAACAACAAATTACGACATAGAAATAAATTAAGGCTTGTAACAATTACGACATGGACTGAGATAATTCATTAAATAAACATGGAAACAATTATTTTGACGGCGTATATACACTCGTCACCTCGCGTATATGCAGTTACACACGTAATTCACATAACATATAGTTTAAGAGTTCCTAATTCCCTTACCTCACTTCACAACTCAATCAATCAATCAACCACGACCTTGCCTTTTGAACAAGCCTGCAAACCAACCAAATGATTCAAAATAAGCTTTAGAAACTACCCACAAATGAAAGAGGTTCAATTCAAATCATTTTTTGAGAAAGTCAACAAAAGTAACCCTCGGGCCTGTTTGGTCAAAAATCGAGATTCAAACCAAAATCTGATTACCCACTCACATCCACATATGTTTATGTGATTTGTTTCAAAATTCGACCTCAATTCGAGGTCTAAATCTCAATTTTACAAAAAATCCTAATTCTATCTCAATTCTCTAATTTCTACCATTAAAATCTTAAATTTGATTTTGAAATCTCGTGAAATGTAATGGGTAATTGAAAAGAGATGGATTAAAGTCACTTACCAATGAATTTAGGAAGAAGAGTCTCTTGGAAAATCGCCTCTAGGGTATTTAGGGTTGAGAAATTGTGTGAAATGAGCTAGGTCCCGTTTTACCCCTCTTTTACCCAGTTGCGGATGTCGTAATTGCGAAGTCTAGTTCGCAATTGCGAACATAGCAAATATGAGAAAGGGGTCACAAATGCGAACATTGTTTCAAACTCACAGAGGTCGCAAATGCGACATTTGTTTTGCGTTTGCGAACTCCTAACCTTGGCAATTGCGCACCATTTCTTCGCAAATGCAAAGATTGCTCGAGGACCGATGAGTCGCAAATGCGACTCTGATATCGCATTTACGATCACTGCCTAGTTCCCAAATGCGAACATAGTACTCGCAAAATGCGAAACCACCCAAATTAGCCCATGCTCGCAAATGCACCCCACCCCAGAGAAGACATCAGATATCTCCAAAGTCCAAAATCAATTTGTAGTATGTCCGAAACTCACTCGAGCCCCTCGGGCTCCAAACCAAACATGCACACAGGTGTAATAACATCATACGAACTTGCTCGCGCAGTCAAGTCACCAAAATAACACTTAAATCTACGAATCAATCCTCAAAACGAATAAATTTTCAAAGTGAAACTCAAGAACACTAGAATCACGTTTTGAGTATTCGAATCATGTCACATCAATTCCGAATTGAACCAAATTTTGCAGACAAGTTCCAAATAGCAACACAGAAGTATTCCAAGTTTTAATATCAAAAATCCGAACCCGTTAGCTAAGAAGTCAACTTACGGTCAAACTTAGTAATTTCCAACTTTCAAAAATGTTAGTTTTTAGCAAAATGAGTCAAACACAAGTTAGGGACTTCCGAATTATACTGCGGGCATACACCCAAGTCCCAAATCACGATACGGCTCCACCGACACGTCGAAACACTAATCGTGGTCCGTTTACAAAAAAATTCACATTTTCTTCAATTCCTTACATAAAGACTTTTTGAAAAAACAGACAGGCTACAACGCAATTCGAGAAATGCTAAACAGAGCTAATCAAATCTTGCTATACGGAAATAGATGCTAAAATGACCTATTGGATCATCACATGGTATTACTTAAACTGGAAACGAAATATTAACTAAACACATGATAAAATAATACTGAATTTTACAAATTATTTTGCTAATCCCCGTAAGCAAACCTCTACGGAGTGAGATCAATATGCAGTGATAGGTAGGAGTGGGCATAAAATACGAAAAATCGAATTCCAAACCGGACCGAATTAATTCGGTATTTCCGTTTTCGGTTTTTGGTATTTCAGTATTATATTTTCGGTATTATGGTACAGTCCTCGGTATTAGGATCTTGAAATTTCGGTATACCGAAATACCAAACGAATTTTTAAAGCCTTTTTTTAAAGTTGGACTTTGCCCAGCCCCCAGCCCAAAAGTTTTTACTCTATTTCAGCCCACTCCAGGTCTCCAGCGCCCCAACCCAACTGCCCAAGCCCCAAGCCCACTCTCTATTTTAATTCAATTGAATTAGGGCATTAACATTAGGCAGTCAGCACTCAGCAGTTCTCATCTCACGAACAGTTGTTACAGTCGAAAACAGAGGAACTCACTGACTCACTCCTCGCTCCCCATAAATTCATTCTGATTTAGGGTTTAGCATTAACATTCCGATAGTTTCACAAATTCCGGTACAAAACGAAGAGTCGAAGACCAAAAACGAAGACCAGATCTAAGCCATTGTGCCCTTTGGGTTTTTGTTCTGTTCTGCTGCATTTTAGTGCCTTCGTTTTCAGATGTTGTTGAATCAATTGGGTGTGAGGATGTCACTACAGTTATTTTCGTGAAATTAGCTCGTTTTTATTTCCAGGTTAGGAGTGTGTGTGACTGTGTATAAGCAGGATTTTCTTTGTTTCTTTAGAAACAATGAATGTTTGATAACTTATTGAAAAGCATCAACGTAGTCGAATTTGATTATATACGTTCAGTTTTCAGATATTGAATAAATTGATACCATTTTATATGGATATTTGATCATTTTACAACCTCCTACGTAAAGATTTGGATATGCTTATTATAAAATGGAACCCCCATATAGGTAGTAAAATTTTAACGAGTGACAGTTACACAACATTTCGTTGTACTTTATCAGCGAATTTAAACAAAAACCATACCGAAACAAAATAATAAATATTAAATCGTACCGAAATATTTTTGTACAGTATTTAATATATGCAATTGATAAACGGAATACCGAATATCCACCCCTAATGGTTGGCCGAATATGTTAGATCGGTTACTTGCGCTTATGCAAGTTGATATCTGCTTGTACATTTGAATTGAGCAAAAGTGCGAAGTTACATTAGCTTTAAATATGCTCTAACTTGTTTGGAAAGCCACCCAGTAACTGGATTTGACTGTAATTGGATGAAATTATAGAGTTTTGGCATGTTTGTATGATTAAGTAATTGCCTAATAATCATGTGATTGGGTGAAATTGAAGGAGTGTAATTACACTCTGCGATCCATAAGTGTGCTGGTAATTACATGGTGTATTTATGAGATTACTTTCTTAATATCTTTTCTTGTTTCTTTTTTCTTTTTACTTTACTTTTTATTTTTGTTTTTCTTTCTTTTTAATTTTTTAAAGTTTTCAATTTTTTTCTCTAATATTGGTTTTTACAATATATTATTCTCTTATTTCTCATTTTCAAACCTTTACTTCACGTGTCTCAATATAATTTCTCATATTTTGTTTCTTTCTTAATTATTTTTCTTTATTTTTTATTATATTTAGGTAGGTTATTATTATAATTTTTCTAAAAAGTAATACCCCGTAATCTTAGAAAGAATAAGTTATCCACAAACTTAACTTATAATAAATGATGTCATTTAAATTGAACTTTATTATTAGATGAGTCATGTGCAAACTTAACTATGTTAAAATGATAGATTACTTTTTAATATTTAAATAATATTTTTTTCAACCTTTATTTTTTGTGATTCCATGTAGTTGCTCATATTTTTATTTTCTTCATTTAGCATAGTTGTGCTATTATTCTAATTTTGAAACCTTTTTTTTTATGTTTGAATTATACGAATTGTAAAGCGTGATGAAACTTTAATGCAATAGTAAAGTTGTCAACTTTTGAAATATTTAAAAGAGTAACATAGAAATTAGAAAAGTGAGGGAGTAATTACGAGTTGCTTTATTTCACAAAAGTTAGCATATAATGAGTGATGCGATTAAAATAGAATCTCATTGTTGAATGAGATTATAGACTTATATTTTCCTTTTCTTTTGAATTATATTTATTTAAATTATGTTGAAAATTATTTTAGGTTATGTTATAAATTTACATAAGAGTATTATGTTAATTTTTTGGATTTTGAATTTTATGTTATATTTTCGCTTCCATTTTATTTGCTTTAGTAGTATTCACTTATTAATTCAGATTGCAGGCCATTCATTTGTCAGTCGAAGTCGATAGATTATTTTTTCGTAAAATATTTGAGTAATGTTATGGCATTATATTTATAAATGTTAATCATTTTATCAAGCATACAGTCCATGATGTTCTTACAAAATATGTACATTTAGTTCTTATAACTGATTAAAGCAAAATATTATTAATTTGAAAAATATATATCAACTATTATTACAATATTAGTTACAAATATATGTATAGTAATTAATTCATATATCTTCAAGAAACAATATCTATCTTAAATGTCTAATTTAATATTATTTACAAAGGCATATATTTGTTAAATCTTAATTTTTAATAATTAATTTAAAAAAAAATTAATCTATTTATATAATTACACTTGTGCAACCAAACAATACACTACTGTAATTATATTATGACAAACAAACATGTTATCATAATTACAATATTGTGTAATTACTATCCTAGTAATTACACCAATTTCAATTAGGCTTTCCAAACAGACGCTAAATGAGTAAAACACGATCTTTCCAAAATCCAAAGCAAAAGAAGGGATTTAATTCAGCCATATTCTTATTTCCTATTCAGCATTATTAACTACTTGTCCTAAAAGAAGAACAGGAAGTACAACTAAACATGTTAAAAGTCATGTGAAATTAGAAGTTAGAGAACATGTTGAATATTTGGCTAAGCTTTGAAGAAAAAAAAGTGCTTCTGAGTGGAAGTATTTTTGGAAAAGCATCGGAAGCAATTTTGGAGAAGTGAAAAAAATAGTTTCTTCCCAAAAATATATTTTTTTAAACTTTGTCGAAAAATACACGCATAATCACTTATGAGAAGTGCTTTCAAATTAATTAGTCATACACAAAATGTTTTTCACCAAAAATACTTTTTAAAATAAACTAATTTTTAAAGTTGTGACAAGCATGCTACTAAGTTACGTAAGATGGAACATGTACTTGCGCGAAAACTTATGAGTCATGTCTGCTATCAAGAAAGTTAAAAGCACAAATGACCATATTTATTTGAGATGCATATTTTTTTCAGTATTTGAGAGATATATTGGTTGAATTAATGAGAGGAAGTTTGTTAAAATTATATAAGGTTAAAAGATACAGTAATAATTTTATGCTTATGTTTTCTCTTCTAGAAAGAAGAGAAAATATATAGCTGCTTAAAAGCTTTTTACTAATATTTGGTCAAGTCGAAAAAGCTAGGTCATAAAGGCGGAATTTTATTTGATATGGTTAATAGTACTAGTAGTGTTAGTTAAGAAGCAAATGTCCAAAGAAATAGAGAAAAAGAGAGGAGGCTCATAATCTATTGTCACCATCAAGGTAAATATGGTAGTAGCTCCTCCTTTTTTTTTTTACTGTTCTCAAGACTTAAGGGGCGTCGAAACATATAATGATTCTTCTTCTTCTTCTTCTGCCTATCTAATTATTACTCTCTACTGTTAAGTGGCCCCTCACACTTGATACATCTTTTTCTTCCGTCGTATTAATAAAAACACAAATGTCATAATGGAAGTAAAAACGCCCATAGTATTTTACCAAACGTCAATGAGAGTGTTTGAATGAGTTTTATACATGAAACTACTAAATCTATTTTTAAATAATTAAACTGAAAATGGATTAAGTATTTCTGATTTTTTGAAATACAAGGAAATATTTTTGTTGATGCGACATGAAAAAAGATAATTTTATTCGAAATACCATGAATTCATCCCTATAAATGAGCTTGAAACTTGAATAATAAATTTCAGAAAAATAAAAGCTCTACAAGTCCAAGGCCTAAGACACAATGACTACATCTCCTGAGCTGTCTCACAGCCACAGGTTGGTACGCATTAGTCAAACTTTTGATGAATGTTTTGGTGGTTGCTTAGCTTAGTCGCAGGCCTATCTTTTCTTAGGTTGGGGACTGTTTAGCCCATCTATATAATTTGGTGCCCCCACTTTGTCGGCTTGTCGTTTGGAAGCATAGCCATTTTGTCCCCCACCTCTTTTCTACGCTTTCTCCCTACCTTTCAACTTTCAACTCTTTCACTGACACATTTCTATCTAAGATTTAAGGATATGCATAAATTGGTACATACTTGAATTATCGAATTGAAATAAAAGTTACAGTAATATTTTCTATATGCTACTTCCATTCGCCGAAATACATACTAATTGAGACAACACCCATATTTTAGATGATAATTCAGTTCAAAAGTTCATACATGATCACGCAGGCTTTGCATCTAATTCACTCCGTAGAAAATTAGAAGTTTCAAAATGTACTTTCATTGATTTTTTTATATTAAGTGTGTTGTCCAAGATTTTTTCGCCTCTTAACGACTAAAAAAATGTCTATCCAAATCGATAAACAAAATTTATCAAATCAAATAAAACGAAATTAAAAGAAGAAAGATCAATTTACGCCAAATTTAATTAGGTATGAATTGATATAGTATTTTAAGAAATTAAATATTAAAATTATCGAACCAAACTGTATACCAATCGACAAACGCCCATACGTTAAGCCTCTGCCATTTTGTTTGGTGTAAAGACAGAAAGTTTGATTTATTTTTTTAATCTTCAATACACAATATTCATTATTCGCAAATGCTGAAGTCACAAAACATCTAAAAATCTCTTTTTCCATTTCAATTAAATATTATCCAAGCGTTTAAATGACACAATTAATTTAACATTCACACCAAATGAGTCCACGAAGGAAGATAAAGTCTCTATCAAATTGTTCTCTATTTTACATCAAATTCAGAATTTATAATCAAGGGTGAAGGAATTTCAGCTATTTTATATCCTTCCATGATTATTTAGAAATTATCGTTGAAAGAGTCATTAAAATTGTGTTTGTTAAAAGTTATTAATTTTATATGATAGCGTAAAAAAATATCTAATTTTATTATTTATTTTATATTTTCACGTTACCAACCTCGTGTTTAGTACTCTATAAACAATTGCATATGAATGTGAAAAATATTTGAGGTCCATGTCAACGAGTGCCCCTTCAATACTTCATATATATATATATATATATAGAAAACTTAGACTAGTGAGTACTTTTCTGCGATAATCAAAGAAATATTGGGACTATCAGTATATTATTTCTGGTTAAAGATGAAAAATCAAGAGTAACTCTTCCCATTGCAGAGAAGATGTAACATAGTGGAGCCGGATATCTGAATTAATCGTGAATTAGGGACAACATTGGAAGATTATTGGGGACGTATCCCGAGAGCCGAGCCTTGTCATTCGTGCTTGTCGCCAAATATCAAGAATGCCCAGGACAAAAGCAAATCTACAATATTTAAACCTCTGCAAGAAGCATTTATTTCTATAATCCTTTTGTGTTAAACTACATTTTATCATATAAAAGGGTTTAAGTTATATAGTGAGAAATTCAAAAATAGTTAGATTTACGGGTCATTTAAAAATAGCCATACTTTTAAAAGTAATCGAAATTTAATCACTTTTCATGTAAAGATAAATTTGATCGAAAATACTGTTTAAAATTCGGAAAATACTTCAGTATATTATACTAGAATTCCAGCATAATATACTGGAGTGCCAGCAAAGTATACCGGTCCAGAATAATATGCTAGAAGTTCATACATAGGTGCTCGAATCTCCAGTATATTATGCTGGAACTTTCCGCGTGTTGGAGTTCCAGCATAATATGCTGGACGTTCATACACAAGTGAACCGAACTTCAATATATTATGCTGGACCGGTCTCTATTGCAGCAAAATAATGGCTATTTTTCAATGACTTGACAAACGCTCGCTATTTTTGAATGATCAATCCGAAAACTTGCTAGCCCGTGCTCTTTTTAACAGTTATATAACTTTTGTGTTAAGGTACATCAACTGATCAATTTATCAATCTACTATCAATTGATGCTTCTCACAAAAATTTAATTGTTATTACTTTTATAATTTACCTGATGTGTAAAAAAACTTATATTATAAGAGCACGAATCTCAAACTCTGTTGTACATAGAATTTTTGTTGAGATGGCTTAATTATGTAAAGTCGCTGGATACTTGTAAAGTGGTTAGTGGTTAGTTAATTTATAAAGCGGTTATTTTAGCAATTTATTTAGTTAGGCAACTTTGTATATATACTCAATACAAATATTAATAAAGTAGTCAGATCATTCCACATATTTTCTCTCTCTTCGTCATGTACTCTCTCTAAATAGCATGATAATATAAGTTTAAGACTGTCAAACCATTTAATTTTCTTGATCTGAATAAAAGCATTATAGATTATGAGGGTGTTTGGATGGGCTTAAGCACTTTTTATTAAATGGAATGTTTGGCAAAAAAAAATTTTTTACTTAAAAAAAACTAAAAAGTGCTTTAAAAAAGTCAAAAATAAGAAGTTGGTTGATCCTAACTTTTTTTATTTTGACTTAAAAGCCATTTTAGTTTGACTAACAAATTACTCTTTTGTCCCTTATAAGTTTTTATAATACCAAAATTATCCTTAGTTAAAGAAACTATTAAATCTTTTTTTTTTTACTTTTTTTTTAATTTTCAATTTTCTGTTTTTTTCCGTACCCCTCTCCCCCCCCAACACCCACTTCCCCCCACTCCCGCACAAGATTTTTTTTTTTTGTATTTTACTTTTTTCGTAATTTTTAAATTTCTATTTTTTTTCCCACCCCCTCCCCCCCCGGAAATTTTTTTAAAATATATTTTCAGTTATTTTTTTTCATCTTTCTTTTTAAATATATTATACTTATATATAATTGCTACTCCTGTAATCAACTCCTTTATAATGTTAACAACTTTAGGGATATTTTTGTCTTTTTAATAGGAAAAAGTGCTTACCAGCACTTGTTTGCCAACACTTCAACAGTTTTTTTTTAAGTTTTAGCACTTTTATCCAAACATATAACTACTTATTTATAAAATAAGCCCCAACACTTAAAAGCTGCTTTTAAGCACTTGTACTTAAAAACCATTTTTTTTAAGCCAATCCAAACGGACTCCGTAACGGGAATATAGAAATATTTGATAGGGAGCATTTTTCTCTTAAAATGGATCATAAACAACATAAATAGTTGGGCTACTGAGTTTCAAATAGATTAAACCAAGAAAACCGATAGATTATACTATATTTTATAGTTAAAAGTCGTATAAGAAATTGTTATTTTTTTGGGGTCAAAATACAAGAAATTGCAGTTTATTAAGTATGATGTCACATAAAATGAAGTACAAACGGTTGGAGTAATGTGATCACGTTTGACTATGATTAATAAAAGACTAAGCGGGCGTTGCAAATATAATTTGAGTATTTTGCCTAGAGTCGAATCTCACAGAGAACTAACCTACTAATTATTGTTGTTAGACTACTAGATTCTCAATAATCAATTTCCCAAAGGTTATGAATATCACTTTTTGGTATTTTTACTACTACAGCTGATGAAAGTAAATAAACTAAAAGACAACTAATATTTAGATGTAAACAGATGCGATAAAGGTCTAAGGTTATGGTTTTCCCCGTTGATGGAATCTCTTCTTGTATATTTCTTATAGTTTTGGCTTAATTATCTCTATCAATCATGAACACTCAGACTTATCATAATTCTTTCTCAAGTAATTATGATAATCTACTAGACGCACTCTCTCGAGTTACGCTAGCTAATTTGTATTAAAGTTCACTTTAGATTGCACCCAAGGTATCTTTATCTCTAATCCAACCTTTAAACCCTCGGTTATGGATCTCTCCTATACTCCGGGAGTGATGTTGTTCAACAATTACCTAAATATGCACTCTCTCTCGAGTAGATACACACTAAATAGGAACAGCTAATTTAGGACCCTTCAATCAACTACAACAAGAACGTAGTTGAATACATAGAGATTGAAAACCAAGCAAAACTATATTAAAATAAGTTAGCTACTCATAATTGTATTGAAAACAACAAAAGAATTCATGAACCATGGTAAAATCACAAGGAAGGGGGATGAGAATTGATACCCAATTGCCCTCCTTGCCTATTGCCTTTGCTATTCTTGAATTAGCCTCTAAACCTTGATAATGTACTCCTTTGGGCGAGTTGAACCTTATATTGGTTAAGTGGATTGGTCCCAAACTTCCAAAAGTGCCCTTCAGAAATAATTTTCTCGTCTGGACTAGCGCGGGCACTAGCGCTAGTGCCCGCGCTAGTAGGGTTTTAGTCTGCCTGGAGAATCATTGGACTAGCGCGGGCGCGCTAGTGCTCGCGCTAGTGCCCGCGCTAGTGGACTTTTATTCTGCCCCAAGCGACTTTCAACCTTCAATTCACCCATCAAATATTTCACGGGGCTTTTCTTCTTCAATTTCGCTCAAATCGCCATCCTAAGTCCTCAAGTGCATTGTATTCCTTTGAAACACAAAAATCACAATTAGAATCAATTTAACATCATTTGACATCCTTAAGACAATGAAACATCATTTAATTAGAGTATATATATATATATATATATATATATATATATATATATATATATATATATATATATATATATATATATATATATATATATATATATATATATGCTAAACTACGTGAATTTAGCCTATTATCATAATGATAATAATAGTGAAAAGCAGTTAGAACTATAGCTCGTTTGGCCAAGCTTCTAAAATTAGCTTATTTTGAGAAGTGCTTTTCTCAAAAGCACTTTTAAAGTTTTTTTGTGAGAAGTAGTTTGTGTTTGGCTAATTAATTTGAAAAGCACTTTTAAACAGTAATTAATGTTTGACCAAACTTTTGAAAACTGCTTCTAAGTGTATTTTTCTCAAAAGTGCTTATCAGAAAAAGTACTTTTGGAGAGAAGCTATTTTTTTCTGCTTCTCCAAAACTGTTTCTGCTTCTCCTCAAAAGCACTTTTTTTTCCATCCAAAAGCTTGGCCAAACACCTCAATTTTTGGCCAAACAGGCTACTAAATTTGCCATTCGTGAAATGTTAAATTTCTATCCAAAAAGTATGACAGCTTGATTTAAATACAAGATTTATTATTATTATTATTATTATTTAGTTAACAAATTAGAATAATTGTAGTTTACTACTTATGATATCACATTAAAATGACGTTTGGCTGTAGGAGCAGCGCTACTAATAGTATTAAAATCCTAAAGGTTTTAATCGCAGGTTTTTAATTTGATTATAGAAAATAAATTTTATTTTATTTGAATTAATCAAAGACCAATACAATATTGAACAAAAAATGTTAGGAGTTAACTACGGGGTAGTTTGGTACGAGGTATAAGTAGATATCGTGTTGGTATAAAATTTTAATACCATCTTAATACTTTGTTTGGTTAGCAAACCTGATATAAGTTATCCCGGGATTAAAATTAGTACCCGAGATAACTTATAGTACCTTGTAGGGGTGGGGTAATTAGCGGAACTTTCTGCTTAGAAATTATGCAATTATCATTTTTAATATAACATACCAAATAGTGAATAAAATTAATACTACGTAACTAATCTCAAGATAACTAATCCAACCAGATATATTATTAAAATTAGTCCAATCCAATATGCAATTCATAGAAAAACAAGAAATCTGGTCTGTTAGTTATTGCCCGCTACAAAATAGCAGCCAGCAGTAGTTGCAGACATAGGACATTACTGCTGGGGACCGTTAGGAGAAAAATCATCATCCTATTCATCCTCCTCTGAAGCGCACAAAGCAGACAGGTGGTACCCCACCTCTCCCTCCCTTTTCTTCCTTCTCATACACTCCCCCCCCCCCCCCCCCCCCCCCCCCATCTTTCT